>PVKS010017561.1:0-26274 GCA_004027875.1 Aplodontia rufa
TCCCATGGCTCAAGCAGTAAAGTCAAGAATAAATGAATGGATGCAATTAAACTAAAAAGTTTTTGCACAGCTAAAGATCTAGTCAAGAGCATCAAGAGAGAACCTACAGAATGGGAGAAAACCTTTTTGCCTGCTACACCTAGGACAGAGGGCTAATATCCAGAATATACAAGGAACTAAAGAAACTAAACACCAAAATCACTAAACATCAAAATCCAATCAATAAATGGGCTATGGATCTTAAAAGAAACTTCTCACCAGAGGAAGTCCAGAAAGCCCATAAATATATGAGAAAATGCTCTACATCATTAGCTATAAGGGAAATGCAAATCAAAACTTCAATGAGATACCATCTGTTAGAGTGGCAAAAATGAAAAATTCCAACAACAGCAGATGCTGGAGGGGCTGTGGGAAAAGAGGAACACTGTCACACTGCTGGTGGGACTGCAAACTGATTCAGCTACTATGGAAAGCAATGTGGAGAATCCTCAAAAAATTAAGGATGGAACCACCTTATGATACAGCTATCCCACTCCTGGGTATTTCCCCAAAAGTGTTAGAATCAGCATATTATAGTGATGTGGCTTCATCAATGTTTATAGCAGCTCAATTTACTATAGCTAGACTATGGAACCAACCCAGATGCCCCTCACTCGATGAGTGGATACAAAAGCTTTGGTACATATATACAATGGAATGCTACTCAGCCATTAGAGAAGACGATATTATGGCTTTTGATGTCAAATGGATGGAGATGGAAAGAATTATGCTCAGTGAAGTATCGCAATCTCAGAAACTCAAGGGCCGAATGGTTTCTCTCATCTGTAGAAGCTAGAATACACTGGGAAGCAGTATGTTAGATGGCTAAGCTAATAATAACTTCAAATTGTATGATTCTCAATGCAACAGGGAGATGACTCCCTAGGAGACTTGGAGGGATAGGGTGGGGGATGAGGGGGAGGGTGTAGGAAGAACACTTAGGAGACTGGAGGGTGGGAATATGGGGGAATCATCTTGGAAGAACTCTGTCCTCCAAGAGATATCCATTTAACTCAGGGGTTCTTTTGGGGGAAACAGCAACACGGGGAACCCAAGCTGGGCATCCATGATATGGCATTAGCCCTGGATAACTAAATGTATATACGTTGGTTCTTGAATGTTTGATAGTGTTTCTCCCTCAATTGTAACTCTATATGCATCTAATTAAAAAAAAAAGAAATGCTTCCTTCTAATATTAGACAAAGTTTAAATATGTATTGTTAAACTGCCTACTGCTTGAGTTATTTGTCACATCATTTGAATCATTTATAAATTAATTGTTGATGTTTGGAAATTGTTGATATGATCTTTCATTTGATAACTAAGCAGTGATGTGACACATGGAATTGCATCAAACTTTTCCAAGTGCCTCACTTAATTGATGTTCAGATAGGTTCCTGGCAGTGGTACTTTGTTACAACCAAATGACTGACTCCTACCTGGAGCTGGTTCTTCCCATATGGCCTGGAATCTGTAGTTTGATCTCCTCTGAAACTTCACTACCTACCCATACAGACTCCCCCTGCACATGCATGCTGAAGCACACTCCTCCTTGCTGCTGCCACCACCTGAGTAGTTTCAGCAGCCAGGGGAAGCCTTCACATCTGCGCTGGCGGCTCTCCAAGGTCTGTTACCTGCTTCTGTGGCTGCCACTGGGTGACATAATTAGGCAGCTTGCAATCTCAGTAAGTGTAAAATTTCTCTTTACCAGCTGCTATGGAAGTATTTCAGTATATTAGCTATTGGTGCACACCATCTGAATGTCAACCCTGGTTATATTCTACAATGTACTTCATGCAAGACAGTTGACTTTAACAATATTTGTGAAGAGTAGATTGTAATGGCTTATTCCTCATGGCTGGGCCTAAATGTTGAAATTGTGCATTTTAGCTAGTTAAGAGGTATTCCTATTGATTTTGAGACAAGGTAAGACCATTTTCACCTCATCATAGATAGACTAATCCTGAGAGAGATATAATTTTTTAACTTTGTAAATAATCTCTCCTGAACCTCATGATAAGAGTAGTGTCAGGACCCTTGTTAAAAGTATTTCATTGTGGGTTGGAATGGTAGCTCAGTGCTGGAGTGCTTGTCTGGCATGTGCAAGGACCTGGGTTCGATTCCCAGCACCACATACACAACTAGGTAGAGGAAAAACAAAACAACAAAATGATGAAAAAATAAAATTAATTCTTTCTAAAAAAAAGTATGTCATTGCTTCATTTGCGTGTAGACACATGTATGGCTATGAATAGTCTGAGTTATGAATTTGAACCATTTTAGAAATATGAAAATGCTATGAAAGTGCCTCAAGTTATTGCCTAGAACCCTCCATCATGGTCACGCAAAGCTGGGTTCTTACTACACTAGTTTACATTAAGCCTTATTATTAAGCATCCTTTAGAAAACTGATTTCTGCCTCAAATTTTTTTGTGTTTAAAACTCTATTAAATTGTGAGCTTGTGGTCTGTGTGTGTACAAGGCGGGTGGAATGACATTTCATCACTCATTTATTAGCTACTTATTCCTGAGTAGTGTTCTGTGTTGACAGCCACATCGGTATAGGTTTAGTTTTATAAAAATAATAATAATTTGCTGGGTTTTATTTTTTTTTTTTAGTCAGGTGTTAAGTTAGGTTTTGAAAAACTAACTGTTGGCTAATCATAAAATTTAACGTTCAAATATGTGAAGTTTTGCAAGTGAAAACAGACAATAAAAACCTGAAATGATAGTGCTGGGGAGAAGTTCAGTGACAGAGGATTTGCTTAGCATGTACAGGCCCTGGGTTCAATCCCCAGCACTGCTAAAAAATGAAAAAAAAAAATAAATAAATAAAAAAGTAGACTTTTTTCCTGAAAAAGTCAACCAACAGCTTGGTTTTATTATGCGGATTGATTTATAAATAGAATTCTATTTAAAAATAATTTTCCAAACAGTTCTAATAACCTATGTATTTTAAATTTAAAACGTTCAATTACTTTATATTGATTATAATATATAAATATAATATAAAACTATTGATATATTTTTTCAATTCTGTTATTGAATGTAAATTTTCCATATAAAGATAGGAATTCTGGAATTTCATAAAAATCCATCTCTCTCCAATGGAGCAATTCCAAAATGAAACTAGAGAATTTCAAATTAAATCTTGCATACAATTTGATGAGTTCTCATCATTTAATTATTTCAGTTGCTCCCTTGTATTTGTAGGATTAATTTCAGTGTCTTTCTATTTGCAAGTTTTGAATTCATAATTGCCATTTGCCAAAAATCTACAAAAGCTTAAATATTTTGGCATTTAATGATTGGCACTTTATATCTTATTAAAAATTTTAAATTCATTTTGAGCAGAATGCAATACATTTTAGCTTCTTTTTTTATTTTTCCTCCAAAACAGGTCAAAATTATTGCAGAACACTAGTGTTGATTTCAAAAATAGTTATATAAGTTTCTACTGTGCAGAAGCGTGTTTTAGCAACATTAGTTTTGCTGTCAAATGTTTCTATTTGCTTGATTATGTGCATAAACTGTGATATATGTGATATGTAAAGTTACATATACAAAATAAAAGCAAAAATCTATAAAACTACATATACACATATATGTGTATACATAGACATATCTGTGTAGAGTTATAAAGTAACTAAAATTATAAGGTATTAACTTTATAATACATACTCACATGCTGTTAGTAATTTTGTAAACAACACTATTTTTATTGGTAGATTATTACAAATTTGGACACAATTTCAAATTATTTTGAGTGTATTTCTCCACTATGCATTTCTTAATTTAGTAAGGACATTATCTTTACCAGGATGCTGTGGGGAACTATGCTTTTACTTTCAGTAATGAAGTTATTCATTAGGAATAGTTGTCAAAATATGGTTTCACTTAAGACAGGATAAACTTCCCAACACTTTATTGTAGGAATCTCATGAAGGGTTAAATGATTACTGACATTTATTTAACTGATTCTCTTTGAACAGTCTGAGAGCAATGATCACTTAACTATTTGCAAATCTGTGCTATAAGTCAATCATTTAGAAATATATATGGACAATATTTACAAATGAGGATGTCCATTCAGCATTGTTTATAAATGAAAAATAATGGAAGCTATGTATGCACATTATTATAGGATTGGTTTTATACTCTATAAACTATACCAAATATTAAGTAATATGTGTATCCTGTGTTAGAATGATATAACATTAAATTTGAAAGAAAAACAAAACAAAAAAACCTTGAGAGACAGAATAATACATGTAGAAAGAAAAAGAGTATATTTTGGCATAGAAAAATTCTGGAAGGATACTGCTTGTTATCTGTTACTGAAAAACAAACCAACCAAAGCTCAGTGATTTAAGAAACAACAACAACAGCAACAATTTTTTACGCTATTGACTTAGTGTGTGAGGAATTTGAAGTGTGAGAAACATGCTCACCTGCCCAAATCCAAAGAATGAACTTGGAGTCACAGGTCCAGTGGGAGTGAGACTTTAATGAAAGTCTTGCAAGATTTGGTATCTTGGTGATTAGGCACACCCAGAGCCATTACAATTAGTTTGTTATCCCCTAGTATGCAACATACCTTCCCCGATTGCTCATTGGGTAAGTACTATGGGGTACACGATCTTCCTGAACCTCACTTTGATTTTACTCTTTTGGGTTATTTAAAGAGGCATACCTTTATTTGTCTACCTCCCTTTGTTCTCCTGTGGTGTGAAGGCCTTTTTTGGGGTGACTGCGTTTTGGCACATGTGCAGTTTGGACTTTTTAAGTTACTGCTCCTTAACAGAGCTATTGCTACCTTTGTTGCTCAGGCTGGCCCCTTCCCCTACCCCTGCTTGTCAAGGGCCCATTCAGGTGTATGCGCTTCTAATTTGCCACATTCACAGGCTGTTGTGTTGTTTGGGTTAACTGCTGGTAACCACTCTGTTCTATTTTCCTTTTGACTGTTTTTCTTACATCCTCAGTAATTTTAAACCTAAAGATAAAAACTGTATTCTGAAAATGGATCCCTGGACTTGTGTTTCTCAGGGATAGGACACAGTTGGGAAGGCTTGTCTCTGCTCCATAGTAACTGGGGTCTCAGGTAAGGTAGCTTGAATGGATGGAAATGGCTTGCTGGAAGGAGTACCATTTCTAGCTCTTCATTTGGTTTGTTGATTCTTTGTCATACCACATCCATATTTAATAGGGCTTCTTTACGCACAAGTCCGTTGTCTGAGCCACGGTATTTGGAAGGTCTGCATCTGGACCGGGTCTTCTGTCTCTAACTTGTCCCTCTCTCTGTCATCTTCATGAGGCTAGCTTGGATTTTCCTAACAAAAGACAGTATCAGAGTGGTAAAACATCCTGTGGGTCCCTGGCTTCTCCCAGAGTAAGTTTTTCCACAGCCAGGTAGATGCCACAAAGCTTGGGATCTGATCTTGGCTGTTCCAGAGCATTACTTCTGCCACATTCTGTTTATGTGATCACATTCTTAATGATCATGTAAATCACAAAGACCAGCCCAGATTCAAGGAATCAGATAACATGTTTCATTTTTTGTTTTTAAGAGAGGAGGACAGTGAGAGAGAAAAAGAGAGAGAATCAATTTTTATTGAGTTTTTCACATGGCTTTCGTTGCTCCGACACTTAGTTGTGTACTTGGTTGCTGGGGTTTAAACCCGTGTGCTCACACATGCTGGACAAGTGCCATAACCACTGAGCCACCACTCCAGCCCCCAGACACCATGTTTTAATGATGGAATGGCAAGGAATTTTTATCCATCTTTAAACCAACTCAGATGAGAAGTTTGTTAATAGTAATTGTTTTTTGGAGAGGCACTCAGGTATTTGGAATCAAGGAGGCTTAAATTTCATTGGGTATTTTTTTGAATGATTTAATTTTTAAAAAGCAGTCATCATTATACCCACATGACATCTTCAGTTGGAAAAACAGTTCCCAGACCCAGTTATTGATGAAAAGCTCCAGGGACATAGAATTGTATGACTTGGTGAGGCCTGGCAAGAGATTATGCTTGATTGTTTAATCGTCCCTTAGTATGCCCATGAAACATCTGCTCTCTTTCCCAAATAAGGGAGTTTGAGCCTACAAAGTAAGGAAATAGAGGGCCAGGACTTTAGTGTGTCATCAAACTTAAGTTCCAGCAGGGAAAACAAATTAAGCGCAGGTATGTTTAGGATTTTCACTTAAAATGGAAATCATTCTGTACAGGAAAGATTCATATTTCCTGAATTCCTACTCCTTCCAGGTTAGCCATTTAATGATACTGGACCTGGAGTCTGTCAAGCCAAAGGTGAAAAGGTACCAGGCTGCTCTTGAACTGCCCTTTAGGAATTATAACAGTAGCATCCAGCTTGTAAGAGAGGAGTTAAAGGCAAGTGGTTGTGGCCTCAATGAAAAATAATGAAGAACAAAGTAAATATGCAAGCATACAAGTCGATGTGTATGTATTTTATGCTAGGCATTTGTATGCTGTATTATACACATAAAGAGTTACTGGAACATTTAATGTGCCATCTTTTATACATGATATGGCTTGCTTTTTTTTAAAGAGAGAAAGAATTTTTATTTAGGCCTATTTCCTGAGGCCCTCTGGTTGTTGACAGCTATTCAGGCTGTGCATCTCAAGTGCTTCATCCCTTCCTGGACCCAGGGCGGGACAGTCTGTTGGTTATACTTTCAGCAAAGGGAATTTTGCTCTCCTAATTTGCTTTGTTTACTGAGGCCTGAGTCTTGAAAAATTCCAAATTTAGGATTATAAAGTATATTTCAGGTTTCTAGTTTTTATGTTTCTTTATTCAACTTCAATTTTAGAAAAAAGTTTTTTGAAAAGAAAATTTGAAAGCTTTCAATGGAGAAAAAAGTTTAAATTCTTCACTGAAGTTTTTAAAAATGACAACCATATACAATGGAAAAGTCCAAATAGTTTATTTTGAAAATCCAAATAGGCACAGTTATCAATGAGACTAGTATTTTGCAAATCACATACTTTATTCAATAGAAATTTACATTTTTCCTGATTATATTTTACCCTATTGGGCTTTTAAAAAATATTTTTATTTCATTGATTTATTTATTTTTTATTAAGAAATTTATTTTTTGAACAAACATGCTCCCAACAAAACAGTATAATATATTTATATTCTGAAAATTAGATTTACCCCCTAGAGCCCCTCCCCAATTACCTACCCTTATCCCTCCCTCCCCTCCTCCTTCCCAATACGTCTCTATGAATGCCTTAGGTATGTCACTACACCTTATCAGGGTTTAATACATGAGAGTTGACCACCTTTCACAATGGTCAGGGTTTAGCTCCAGCCTCCACAGATGGTCAGTGATCATCTCCCCCTATTGGGCTTTTTTTTTTATGAATATTTTATTTGAAAAAGATTATGTTTACAAAGGCCCAACCTACTGCAATTCATCTGATGTGTCTGTAAGAAGAGCATCAACAAGAAATACACGTTTTCATAAGCCAATTTAAAATTAATGTGTTCCTTATGTGATAAAGCCAACATGATACAAATGTATAGATGAAAAATTAGACATGTTCTTCATAAAAGTTTTCATGATAGAGTTTTAAAATTGTATAGAAGGGTTTTTGGACATCTTAAAATGTGGCAGACCTGTTTTTTCCAGTGAACTTCCAGGTTAAAGCCCAATGTTTGCACCTTCCCAGACATTCCAGCATAGGAAACTACTGAAGTCCTGAGCTGCTGGTTTAAGCTTGACTGTGGATTTCTGGGACACATTTTCAGTGCTGTTAGACTACTGAAGTACCATGTAATGGCAGTGTATGTAAGATGGCTTTGTAAAAACTGCAGTTCCCTGACCTGGGATGTAGCTCAGTGGCAGAGCACTTGCCTGGCATCACCTGGTCCCAGCATCATGAACAAACAGGCAAATCCAGTCACCAATATCTAGGGCCTATTGGGCTTTTTAATAAAGGTGGTTGCAAGACCTTTCTGGAGACACATGACATCAGTGTTTTGCAGGAGAGATTATCTGAGTCTTATGGTCAATTATCTATATGTAATAAATAGTTAGACAACTGAATTTGATCTTTTTTGTTTGTTTGGATACACCCTTTGGTACAATTGATGGTAGTATTGATAGAGTATTAATAATATTGATAGAGTTGGCAACAATCTTGTTGGTGTGCTTTTCTTTTGACATAAAACAAATAGATTTCTATTGAGATTTCACTTGATTTAAACAAAGAATCTTGAGGGCAACAAAGAAAGTTCCAGAATGAAACACCGTATGCTTAGGAAGCCAGGTGACTATGCCTATTTCAGTGGGTTTGGGTGTTGGCATGCCTGCCTGTCCTCACAATGACTCAGTTTTCCTGCTGGGACTGCTGAAAAGCCTTCTTTGTGAGCAGCAGTGGGGCTGCTGCCCTTCCCTTGGCTTGAACATGAAAGGTAAATATTACATTCACTGCTATTCTTTCTTCATTAACTTCTAACAATTACAATCACCTTAATTTGATGCCTCTAAATTGTGACCACAAATATGCATGTTGAAATTTCTTAGATGTCAGATGACTCAAGGTGTGCATTTTATTTTCCTAGATTTTCATCAAAATGCAAACACTGAATTGAAAAATGTTCCTGTGTTCTTAGTTTTAAATAAGAAAACTAGAATTAGATTCACATTCAAAGATGGATAGATATTTATTTAAACTCATAAAAATCAATCACGTGTTCCAAGAGAACTCAGATACATACACTCCCAGTCTGAGCAATAGTACTGAGAGTCAGTGCAGGAGGAGCCCTTGTACCCCTCCTTGGGTCAGAATGCTATCATCTACCCTTCCTGACTTCAGATGCTGCTGTTGCTTCTTCTTTAAGCCCCACACTTCTATTCCTGCAGCTCAGCATCCCTTAGATGCTAACCGGCTCTGGCAGGCACTGCCACAGGGCATGGCTGCCATTTTTGACCTCACAGTTTTTTGGGCTTCTGACACCCCCATTGCTATAGTTTGGATCTTGAATGTGCCCTAATAGCTCATGTATTAAAGCCTTGATTGCCAACCTGTGGAGCTACTGTGAGGTGGTGGAATCTTTAAAACGTGAGGCCTAATGGAAGAAAGTTAGGTCATTTTGGGTGTTTCCTGGAAGGGTGTGATAGGACCCTTGCCTCTTCCTGTCTTTCTCTTTGCTTTATGGCTGCTGTGAGGTAAGCATGTCTCCTGTGTCATGTGCTCCCACCAGGATACTCTGTGTTGCCATAGGCCCAGAGCAAGAAGCGCCAAGCAGTCATGGACTGAAATATTTGGGGGCCATGAGCCAAAATAAATTTTTCTTCCTTTTTTTTTTTTTTTAAGAAAGTGGGGACAGAGAGAGAGAAGCAATTTTTATTTAGTTTTTCATGTGACTTTTGTTCCTCTGACACTTTGTTGCATACATGGTGCTGTGGCTTGAACTTAAGTATTCATGCATGCCAGGCAAGCACCATAATGCCCAGTCAGCGTTCTAGCCCCTTTCCTCCTTTTAAGTGCATTTAACAGTGACAGAAAACTAACTTAACACAGTGAGTCTCAAGGTCAAATACTCTGGCCACTGTCCTTTCAGTAGTCTAATGTTTCCCTCTCCAGTGGTCAGGGAAATGATTATTCAGATGTGACCTTTGTTCACCATTGTTATTGCTTGAATAGTCCCCTCCCAAGTTCAAGTCCACTCAAAACCTCAGAATGTGACTTCAGTTAGAAAAATGGTGTTTGTAAATGTAATTGGTATGAGGTCATACTGAATTAGGATGTGCCAGAAATCCAATGACAAGTGTCCTCATAAGAGAAGCAAAGACGACATGCAGAGGACGTGGCTGCGTGAAGACCAAGGTGGATGGCAGGGTGATGCAGTGGCAAGTCTAGTTAAGCCAAGCTTTGCCAGGCACCCTGAAATATTGGGAGGAGGCAGGGAAGGATCCTCTCTCAGATCCTTCAGAATAGGCATGCCCCTATCCACATACTGGTTTCAGACTTCGAGAGCCCGGGACTACGAGGAAATACATTTCTATTGTTTTAATCCACCTAGTTTCTGGTTTGTAGGACAGCCCTGGGAAACTGAAGCAACTATCTACCAAAGTAAATTGGTCTTACAGCTTTACTTTTCTCCAGCTGCTTCTGTTTCTCCTCCTCCCTGAAGGTGTCTAATCTTTTTTTTTTTTTTTTGTATCATCAGTTGATTTGCCTCCTCACATTCATACCCTTTTATTTAAGAAGGGATGCATATGTCTGGCTGGAGAGCGGAAGCCATTTTCCACACAAAGCCACCTTCTGAGTGCCTGTTAACTGCAGGGCGGTATTTCACAATGGAGGACAACAGAGCTCAGTAAATAACATTAGATCTGTTTTTCCACTAGACACTTAGATGAGATAATGAGGAAAGAAGCAACTTGTAGAAACATCCCCTCCATTTTGGAAAACACTTAGCAGTCTTGTTTATCAAAAGTACTAGTTTTGTAAGCAAGTATATCACGTTAATTTTTGTTACAGGAAGATTATTTTACTTGACGTTTTTCTTCCAAGAAAAAATTGTGTAGTGCTAACAATGTCTTAGGCTGGATCCCAAGCCAAAATAATTTGGTTTATCCCTAGATGAGGAATGGCCCATTAATTGGGCATTGGACAAAATGTTCTCTTCCTTTGTTTTCCTTAATTACATAAATTAGCTGCAATTTCTATGGCAGCGTATGCTTTGTGTATGACACATCCCAGAGCAGTTCAAGTAAGGTGATTTAAAACTTGGATGTGTGTGTGTCAAAACCAAAATCCACATTTCTTCATGCGAAGGAAAGGAAAACCAGCCTCAAAAGTTACTTTTGAGACCATGTGAGATCGTGTATGATATAAACAATATGTACCATTACAGCAGGTAGCCCAATTAAATTCTACGAGAAATTTGGGTAGTTAGAATTTGAGGCAATAATTGACAAAAAAACCCTACGAGTTAGGTGTTAACACTGCCTACTTTAAATTTGTGCCTAGTCATATTTCAGTTTAGCCCTGCTTCAACTCTTTTATCAAGACCCTAACACTATTGAGTTGAGTATTCACAAGTAATTTCCAAATTTTAGAGACTTTTTGAATCAATGTATAAATTTTCTGCCTTTGGGAATATCAACTTAAAATAATTACTATATGCTGTGTTATAGTATTTCAGTTGCCAAAAAATTCTCTACATGGTTTAAAATGTGAAAAGGAAACTTTAAAGGATTTGTAAACACCTTGAATGTTTAAGTTCGCAAGTTAAAATAAAGTTAAATTTATACCTATACATTTGCAAACTGGCATTTGGGTTTTTATTTCTTTGATTAATGTATTTTGTTACACAATATAGGACCATGTCTTTTTTCTCATCTTCTGTCTTTTGGTTTTTATTTAATTAATATCATATATAGATGATAATGACAGCCCCTTTTGCTGCCCACAACATTAGTGGATATTTGAAATATATTACATTTCTGTTAAAGTTCTTGGTTTTCTTACTTTTATCCTGACCCCTGCATCCTGTCCTACTGTATGATTTTGTGTGTGACTCACACATAAAAATGGGCCTTTATGACCTGCTAACTGTGGCTTGGATACTGCTTGCCTCTCAGATTTATTCCAGCAGTAACTGCAAGGCACAGTAATCTGTTAGTTAGGAATAATTTCAGACTGACAGAAAGTCTAAAGTTACAGTGACTTAAACAACATACAAAAATGCATTTCTCTTTCTCTTTAGCACTGATGGTTCAGGGCTGCTTCTGGTTTCATGGCCTGTGGCTTCCTCTCTCTGATTTTTCCATCATATTTAACACACGTTTTCAGGTTTGATCGAAATGGCTGCTCTAGCTCTATTATCCAGCAAGAAGGGACAAAGGAATAGAGGAGGGAATGCATCTTGTCCAAAATTTGATCACATGGATATGTCTATCCTTGAGAGTCTGGGAAATGTAGTCTTTATTCCGTGTGGTTATTTGTCTTGCTAAGGACTTGGGATTCTATTTCTGTGGAAGGAGAGAAAGAATATAAGGAATAACTTGCAGCCATGGTCACTATTACAGAAAGAAAAGTCAGGATGCCTTAGAGGAGGTCTCCAACCCCATCATTGACTTGTGGTCAATCTTCTGTAAGATACCTGCTCTGGGACTCAGATTGTAATCATCATTGTATAAATCTTAAATATGTTATTACTGTATAAATCTTAAATATCTCAGCTTTATACACATACTGTGTGTGGATTGGATAGCAGAGCATGAACACTGTCTCTTACCTTGAGGACTAATTATACAGTGTCTGAGAAAAATCTTTCTCTCAGTTCTTGCGCTTATCTCAATCTTTTATCTCATTACTGCTTCCACCTATACTTCGTGGATTTCATTTACATTTTCACAAATCCTTTTGTTTTCATTCCATATCATCAGCTTGCACGGTGCCTACCAGGTCATAAATGCTCATTAAATTGTAGCTATATCAGGTGTCTGGACTGTGTACCCCATTTTTCTTTCTTGTTCCTAAACTGATTCTGGCTCAGTTTTAAGGAATATTTGCTGGGGCTGGAGCCGTGGCTCAGTGGTTGTAGCACTTGCCTGGCATGCGTGAGTAAGCGGGGTTCAAATTCCAGGACCACGTACACAATGAAGTGTTGGAGCAATGAAAGCCACATGAAAAACTAAATAAAAATTGATTCTGTTTCTCTCACTGTCCCTCTCTCTTTACAAAAAAAAAAAAATATATTTGTAAGTACATACGCTTCTGGAAAAAAATAGCTCAGTCAGGCTAAACAATGATTTTAAAGTGTATCTTAAACCATTTGCTTTACCTGGGTGTGCTTTATTTATCTTTAATTTAGAATCTTTGAGGCAGCCTAGTAGAATGCATTCAAAGGTCTTTGGCATCATTTGGTTCCAGGTATGAATTTGGCCTCTACCAAATTCCTGCTGTATGAACTTGGACAGGTTTCTTTAAGCCTGTTTTCTCATCTTTCTAATGGGCAAAATAACTTGAACATCATGATTGTAAGAGAGATAAGGAAGGAAATGAGCTACACTTATCATTTCACTCTTGTTTTCATGGTTTTAAATGAATACATTAAGTTTGCAGATTTGGCTGACTTTGATCTGGACCACTCTTTGTCATTATGTGACACACCAGTGGTGATTAGGAGTGTGCCCCAGGAAGGAGCTCCTACTCTGCTTCCCTGTGGCTTTCATCTGGAAGCCCTTCCCACATCTGTGTGGTCTCAGGGACTTGTAGGATGGAGCAGCATAATTATGGTTACTGGCATTCTAGTCCATACCAATAAACCCAAACCTGATTTCAATTTAGGACTCTGTGGGACCAAAGCTTAAAGTAGAATATTCAGGTTAATCCTAGAAAAACAGTACCTCACTTTTAGACAGAGCTTTAGTATGCAAGGACATGTTCCCTCCCAGCATGAAAATTTGGTTATCTTTACTTCTATATTAAAACTTAGAAGGTGTTAAACAACCTAGAAGAGGACAACTAAGGGACAGAGCTGGGGACTGGACTGTGGTGTCCTTATCTTCATTCTCTCAGCTGACCAGGGTAGAATCCAGAACACAGCAGGTCTCAGTAGCCTTAGCTAGCACCATAAAGGTGCTGCTACAAAGCATGGTAAAAGGCAAAACTGCTCACACTCTAGATCACACACTAGCTGAGAGAGGGAAGGGGAGATCTGACCAAGAAATTGATTATTGACTCTGAGTTTGCTTCACTCTGCCTATCATTGGATACCTGATATTCTACTGTCAGTTCTACAGTTTTCTTTTCTTTTTTTGGTCTTTAGCTCAATATTTGGTTATGATGTTTGTCTAGAGAAATAAGTTCTGGTTAATGTCAGTTTTCTGACATTTTCTATTTCTTGGTACCCTACATTATTATATTGTACATCAAATGTTAGCACCAAAACTGGGACCTGCTGGATATGTGTAAAGATAAGTCTCTTATAGAGAACCTGATCTAATTATTAGTGTCTCTAATTGTAGTACAGTATCATATTTCAGGCTAAAATAATCTGAGTTCTAGATCTTCTTATGGTCCACTGTGTGGAGATTTCTTTTACTATTTCCCTCATAGGACATTTTTAAAAATTAATGATTCCTGATATAGTTGTATATTTTCAAATTTCAAGTATGTTTTAATTCATTTTCCCTAATATGTTCAATTTCTTTTCCTTTGAAGACAGCTTTGCACAGCATGCACATATTTCATGGGTTGAACAGTGACATCATACATAAAGCACACAGCCTGGTTGCCAAGTTTCCTGGTGAAGTAATTGACAGTTGGTATTCAAGGAGCCACATCAATTGAGACAACTTCTCATGATGTCACCCTAAGTTAGGGCTGGCATCAGGAGACACAATTCTCTCTACCTTTAATGCACTGAAATGTCTAATTAGCTACCTTTTGGAAAAAATGCCTTTGAGATAAATGAGATTTGGAGGCCTGTTTGAACAATGTTTCTAATTTATGATAATTTTTCTCTGGTTTCTTTTTAAAGACAGAAGGGATTTCCCCCCATTTTATTGTGAAGCGATTTAAATATATAGAAGAGCCAAAAGAATTGTACTGTAAAAATCTCTGTACTCTTGAATAGATTCTATAAATAACATTTTGCTATGTTGATTATCATGTATTTATTCATCCACCTATTCCTGTAGGCAGACAGAGGTTATAAACATCATTAGATACTAAAGAAGGGTAGCTGTTATACTGGGGATGGTTGAAAATCAGAACATGGTAGTAGTAATTCAAGAAGGCACTACATTAGAGAATGAAGTAATTACTGTTCACAAAACAAAATTTGGCAGCAGTATTGGTCAAATCAAGAGTGTAGGCAAAAGAATGTTTCATATGATGAATAGTAGGGAACCCCAGGAAATCCATGCATTTTCAAGAAGGCTTACATGCTGATGTCCTGTGTAGCTGACTCTAAGCTAAAGACCTGCAGTGCAGGAAGCAGGAGTTCTGGTGGCTCCCTTCATTTTAATGCAGGTCACTTCGTTATGTGATGTGGAGTAGTCCAGAATGAGATCCAAATTGAAGCACACTAAAACCATTATGGCTCTTCATCCCTCTGGCTTCATAGAATTCTTTGTTAGTAGATTCCTTCAATTTTATTGTTGAAAGAGTCTCAGAAATATCAGAATTCTGACTCTGTCTCCTTTTTTTCTTAAGAGCCAATTAAAAAAAAATCTTTGGTGGAATAGTCATGTGGCTCTCTTTTCTCTCTTTTCAGTTCCCCTTAGTGATGTTTAGCTGGTCTTTAATATGCTAATAGCTTTGGTTCCCTAAAATTTTTATTTCTTTAATAAAATACACAGAAGAAAAATCAGACAAACTGTTAGAAAGCATGGTGAAAAAAAAAACAAAACTAAAAACATGTTTCTTAACCACCTTGGTCTTTGAGAATTGATCAAAAACATTCCAAGGTTAATTATTAGTGACACATTGTGCATAAAAAACCACAACTCTTTCTGGGTGGTAAAAATAATTTGTTGGTCATTTGATGTAATGCCCAGTGCTCTGGGTGGCTTCGGTTAAAAATGGATGCTGACATAAGCTATGTCACCCCTGTTTTGTTTTTTTCTGGATTTTTGCTAATGACTTTAAAATGCTTTTAATGGAACTGTGTTACCCAAATCCTAAAAACAGTATTCTATACCATGTGATTCCATTAACAAAGCATTCTTGGAAAGAAAAAAGTGGAGGAGATGGAGAATTTTCAGTGGCTTCCTGGGGCCAGGGAAGGGGGTAGGTAGGAGGTGGGTGTGGCTGTAAAAAGGCCACATAAATGGTCCCATGTGGTGATGAAACTTCTGAGGCTTGAAGGTTCATGTTACCTGTGTGATAAAACTGTATCAAACTAAACATACACAGAACTCTGTGTTGTTTATCTTTCCATCACTAAATACTGGAGACAACTTAATTTGTAAAGATAAAAGTTTTATTTTGGCTGATGATTTTGGAGGTTTCCAACCACGAGTATCGATTTTCTGCTTTGCTTTTCACCTGTGGTGTGACATCATGGCAGAAGTGGTGGGACGAGACCACGTACCTCAGGACTGGGTAGCAAAAGAGAGCAAAGGAGGAACTAAGGTGTCACAATCCCTTTGGGGGCATACCCCAATGACCTGAAGACCTTCTGCTAGGCTCCAGCTCTTGAAAGTTCTACTATCTCCAAAAGCCCACTCTGGGAACAAGCCTTCACAGCCTTTAATGGACTTTGGGGGACATTTAAGATCCATCTATAGAACAAACATGAACAAGTATGTGAAAACTGGAAATCTGAGTAGTATAGGTAGATTATATCAGTGTCAAAATCCTGTACTACAGAATTGTAAGATCTCGTTTAAGGTAGACTGTGGAAAGGGTCCATGGGGTATGTCTGCATTGCCTCTTATAGCTGCACGTGAATCCACAATGATGTGAAAGTTTTAAAAAGTTACTTAAAAATTCTTATTCAGTGACTTTCTTTTGTGGGAACCAATTCTCTTGTTGGAGAACAGCATTTCCACATTCACTTTATTTAGCATTTTTTCAGTGTAGCCTTTTTACAATGATGTATACTGAACAACTTGGGAATTAGAATCAAGGTGTAGACTAAAACTTAACTTTCTTTTTGATGGCTCAGGGTAATTTTCGTTTTCTATCTATTTTCTGATGTATCTTTCAATAGGACAGTCATGATTTCTTCCCTATGAACATTTTCAGGAGAAAATAGTTTTATAGTAGAATAAAAACAAATCATTTATTTTCACAAAAATGAAATATGATATTACCCATATTTAGCATATTTTGTGCTTTGCATCTCCAGAGAATATACTTACATTAAATACTGATGAATTATTAGAGACCATAAAGGTATGCGTATTGATTTTTCATTAAATACTGAATTTCTGGCATTGTGGAATAAAAATATTCCATCAGTGTTGATTACTAGATGATGTCCTGTATTTAGCCTGACTTATAAAAAATTAAAGTAATCATGCCACTTATTATTTTATCATTAAAAACAAATGAAACCAACCGGGTCATAGTAAAGATTGCTATGGTATCTTTAAAGAAAATTCCATTATACATGATAAATTGCGGTATTCAGGGTTTTGACAACTGTTAAACTAAAGGGAAGTTATTTTCAGAATTGCAATTCAATGCTGCTTAAATACTTGATTCTGTAAGAGTCTTGGGCCCTCAGGCCATCCAGGTACCATCCAAGTACAAGTGGTCTCATCTCTAGGCTATAGGAAAGCTAGATAACTTGGGTCAGAACTCTTACATATCTTAGTGCTCTGGGTGATCTGACCCTACACGCAGAAGGAAAGACCATCAAATATTTTGCTGATGACTGCGCATTGACTAACAAGGTGTTACTGCCCATCCAATTGTTGTATCTACTCTGCTTTGTTCTTCTCCTGCCAAATTTTGAGCTAGTGAAAAGCAATTAATCTGTTGTTACTGAGTGTCAATGCAGAGGGATAAGAGTTGATGTTACAGTGTGGTAAATCTAGTTTGAAGTGTACACATTTTAGGAATGATGAGGTCTATTAACAGATTCTAGAATAGATCCAAATTAAGTTGGATCCAGAAAACATTCTGAATTCTCATAAATGAATACCCAAGGTAATATTCTTGATTCAAGGAACAAATACATAGGGAGCACAAAGAAGGAATAAGTAGTTATAATAAGTATGTTGTTACAGTGTCATGGTAGAGGATGTTTATTTACTAATTTTTTAAATTTTCTGAATAAAGGAGATACAGGGGCTGGAGTGGTGGCTTGGAGGTTATGGTGCTTGCTTGGCGAGTATGTGGGTTCAAACCCCAGCACCACATACACAACAAAGCGTTGGAGGAACAAAGTCACATGAAAAACTAAGTAAAAATTGCTTCTCTCTCTCTCTCAGTGTCCCTCTTTCTTTAAAAAACAAAATGAAAGAAAAAGAAATAAGATGATACACAAAAGCACAAAAATCAATTATATAGTTTCAATCATTTTGCCAATCTGCCACGATTTTCTACTCTTCCATTCTTAATTTAGATTCCTCTCTAAAGTGCTTAATGTATCTGTAACTTTTTCCTGTTTATTCACTCTGGGATAATGAAAAGTCTATCAAGTCTTGGTATTTGCCAATACACAGGGTGTGTAGATTGCTCTTGGCCTTGCTCTCTGGCTGCTTGTGAGCTGCACAATCTCATTGTCTGTTTTATAACTAAGCTAGTTACTGTGCACCGCTCTGTTCCAATCTTTGGGGAACCGACATTTGTCTATTTCAGATTTAGTTATTGGAGGAGGAATTTTTTCTTACACTCTTCCTTGTTATCTGAAAATGAAACAGTTGATTACACCAAAGACTATAAATCTTAGTGGATATGGTTCCAAGGTTCTCAGCCTCACCATATCTCTAACCTCCTCATGGTCCTAAAGTATTTATTCCATATCTCCCATAATGCATTGTTACACCAGTGGCTCCCACCCTTTTTCAAGAGTCTCTGTGTACATTTTTTTCCTAGGTATTTTAGTTTCTAAATACATAACAGAAGAGAAGAACTGAGGGGATAAGATGAAACCAGTGTGTCAGCTAATTCAGAGCGTGTGTCCCTTGTATGGAGGAATGCATGCCCCTAGTGTTCTGGTTAGTAGAAATGCTATGTTTCCCAGCCAAAGGTTAGGCAAATGAGAACAGATAAAATTATGTCCTCTTACTCATTCAGATTGATGAATGTGCTCTGTTTCAGATGGCAAAGTAGGCATTGGCTACCAAGGTTGATAATTTAACTCCACTGGCATTGTAGGTAGATTCTCTCCCAGAGTCTGACCATGTGTTACTATTATGTTTGAGACCTAGTTTGACTTGTGTCTATTTTCGGATCTTCTTAGAGAATTTAGTATAATATTTGGAAGGATGGTGTTATATACTAGCCAACACACATATTATAAAACCAGCATCCGTGACTGAATTTTGATGATCAGTTAATTTTGAAAGATCTTTGAAAAACTTCTAACATATTGAGGTTTTAAACATAATTTTTTAAAAATGCAGAATTGTATATAACAACATGCAGATTTTTTACAGGATTTTCTTTCTATTCCAAGTACTGCTGGTACTAGTTTCTAATTGCACTGACTCATAACATATTTCTGATGTGCTCCACTAGATCTTTCTTTGGTGGCCCCTTTCTGAATCCTGCTTTAAGGGTTCCCTTGACAAAATTCATACCTCCTCCCAAAGCTTTAGGTACTTATCTCCTGACTTATTTCCTAGAGCATTTTTCTTGTTTTATATATTTATCCTAATTATTACAGATACCCTATCATGGACACAAATTCTACATACACACAAGGACAAATAGGACAGAAATGGAATATTCACTAGGTTGGCAGTTCAAATCTAATTTCTCTCTCCTACTGGAAGAATTAAGCTTTATAGGAAATAAGAAAGAGATGTGAGATTAGAGAGTATTTCTTGGGCAATTTTTATCCTTCAGCAGGGAGGGTGATGTGATGATGCTTCCTGGAATAGGAAATGAAAGTGAGTTCCAAGGAATGAAGCTCTGAGGTAGAGGCTGTGGGTGCTGCTTTCATGAGATATCTGGTTTCAGACACATCATACAGCCATATTCTAAGAGGCAAAAAGGAATTGCTCTGGAAACCCACACTCTGATAGGACTTGTGATCATATGCAGTAATAGTCTTACCTTTACATATCTTATTTTTTTCCAGAGCTAAGGAAATGTATTTGAATACTTTGGAGTCTTAAATGTTTTTTGTTCTCTATTAAATGAGAGATCAGAAAAAAATATTTGAACAGTATACTGAATAAGGTAGAACACCTAACTGTAGATTAAAGACATATGTTTTATGTACCGTTAGTATTTTTAGAGAATGTTTTCAGAGTATTAAGTAAGTTGAATATTAAATAATTTCAAGTCTAATATTTGTAATTAATGGTAAAGTAGAAAATAATTTTCAGAAAAAAGATGTTATTGTAGACATAGCTAACTTATGATAATGTTAAGATTTTCCATTAAATGCTACATTTAAAAAGCACAAAGATTTCTTTGTAAAAGTAAAATCCTAAAAATCACACAATACAAAAATGAAAAGTCACAATTCTGTGTGTTGGCATTTGAAATAATGTCTATACTTTACCCCATGGACAACTTAATAATTTCACTAGACCCCAGTCAGGATCCAGTTTGGTTTGTTGAGTTAAAGCAACAATCATGTAAACTTTAGTGTATGCACTTTAGAAAAGATAACATAATACATAGGGTACTATATCATAGGATGCTATAGCATACTATTATAAAGTATTTCAAATTTGCACATATTTGTTTAAGATAAAATTCTTAGATTTTTTCTCTCTAATGTCCTTGATAATACCTATTGGTTTGAAACATCATGTTAACTCAGGGGATGTCCATGTTCAGCACCTCTGAAGAATAATTGTACATAACGAAAGAATGTGTGGTGCTCTTGCTTGCATGATACAATAGAAGGCTTAGAAGAACAAAGGACAAATAGCTAGGAGTTTTTAAATTTTTTTTTATTTTTCCAATGAAACAATATAATATATTTATATTCTGAAAATTAGATTTACCCCCTAGAGCCTCCCTCTAATTACCCACCCTTGTCCCTCTCTCCCACCTCCCTCCTTCCCAGTACATCTCTACAAATGCCTTAGGTTGTATGTCACTACACCTTTTCAGGGTTTAATAAATGAGAGTTGACCACCTTTCACAATGGTCAGGGTTTATAGCTAGGATTTTTTTGAGATGACATTTATTTATGTGGTTTAATACACAAAAATTGACTTGGAGTTGTATGTGATGCTGTATAAACACAATAAATGTGTAGTCTTTCAAAACTTTTATTCACTGGAGAAAGAGATGGGTATGTTGGAGGAAGTCTCTTTTCCTGCATTTCTCTCATATTTTAGAAATGGTTTAACAGTGGAGCCCATGACATGGCAGCATATTTCTCTTAAGCAACAGGGCCAGGCTGGGTCTTAGTTGCTGGTTTATATCAATGAGTTCTGCATTCCACGGGAGGTTTATCTTGGTTTCAGTGTCAGATATCCTTGTGTCTAGTGTTAGTGCCTCTTTCTTCTGAAAGTTGGCACTTAAGTTCTTCCTTCTTTTTTATCTACCTACATACCTAGAGAAAAATTTGGGGCAATCATAAATCACTGTAGCAATCTTACCCTACATCTCTAGGCAGATCTTGTTCTTGGGTCTTGAACTGGTGGCTAATCTTCCAGTACTGAATTCAGGTGCCTGCTTATGATTCTACTTTGGGGTACAGGAGGGATTTTTCCTTCTTACTGTGACCTTACCATCTTTCAATTCCTATTCTATAACATCAGTATTTGCTACTACAATGAATATTCTACCACCTGTTTAGTTACTCCAAAACATGGGTGCTACTGTATACTCTTCCTACAAGGACACATAATTCTGCTGACAAGTCCTGAAAACTACCCCTTCCCCTGTACCCTCGCTGCCTTGTAGCTGTTACTGAAAGTCTGACAATATCCTGCTTATCAAATTATTCACATGAATATCTATGCCAGCTTCTCTTTAAACCCTTCAGTGACACAGTAAACTGAAGCACTTGGACACGGGTTATAGGCCTTTTGGTGACCTGGCCTGAGCCACCTGAACAGCTTGTACCCTTTCCCAATCACCTCCAACTTTGTGTGTCAGGGATTCTCATCTTTGTACAGATTTGAAGGCTGCCCTGCAGCAAAACCTCCCTGCTGGGGTTTTGCTGTTTCCTATGTATAGAATATTTCCCTTATTTACATGTTCCTTCTCATCCTCCTACGCTAACTAAGCTCATGCATGGTTAGGCTGGAATGTGCCTCTCAGCTCCTCTGACACTGTGCATTACCCGCTCTGCATTTGCCCGTGTGTGTACTTGTGCTGCTGCACTTAGCAGAAATCATCTCCTGTGTGTCATCCTTGTGAAACTCAATGCTTTCCCCCCCACATTTTATATGGGTGCGTTATGGTTGGACATAATGCTGGGGTTTGTTGTTACACAGTCATACGCGCACACAATTGAACAATGTAATTTGGTCAACATCCCTCCCCAGCACTGCCCACTTCCTCACCTGTTCCTACTCCTTAGTTCCTTTCTTCTACTGATCTCCCTTTGATTATATTTTTTACTTCTCCAGTTTTTATTGATTGTATGGGAACTGTTTTGTGTCTTAGAGGTGCAAAATCCTTTCTCCCCCATACTTCTTCCCTCTCCTCTTCCCTTTTTTCTTTGCTAGTCTTCCTTTAGCTCATCCATTAATTTCTATTTGAATGGCTCTTTAATCATATTCTTCCCTCCACCTTTCCTTTATTTTACTCCAGTTTCTGCTTTTGAGTTTGACTGATTACATTTATCATGTTATTCTCCATTTCCATCCATTAACCAGCAAATGCCATCATTTCGTTCTGTTTAATAGCTGAGTAGAACTGCATTGTGTACATGTACCACAATTTCTTAATCCATTCATCTTGTGATGGGCATCCGGGTTGATTCCATAATTTACCTGTTGAGAATGGCTGTGTCTCTATAGCATGCTGGTTTTTAGATTTTTTGGAAAATCCCAGGAGTAGGTTAGCTGGATCATATGGTGGTTCCATCCCTAGTTTTTGCTTTCCAGAGTGGTTGTACTATTCTGCACTCCTACCAACAATGGGTTTTTCTCTCCCCATAGTCTCTCCAACACTTACTATTGTTTGTGTTCTTGATCTTTGCTATTCTGACTGGAGTGAAATGAAATCTTGATATAGTTTTCATTTGCATATCCCTGGTTGCTAGAGATGTTAAACATTTTTTTTCATATATTTGTTGGCCTTTTCTGTTTCTTCATTGAGAAGTTTCTGTTTCGTTCTTTTACCCATTTATTGATTGGGTTGTTTGTGTGTGTGTTTTGCTGTTTTTTTTTTTTTTTTGCTGTTAAGTTTTTTGAATTCTTTGTACATACTAGATATTAATCCCCTTTCAGAGGGGTGGGTGGCCAAGATTTTCTCCCATTCTGTAGGCTCTCTCTTCATAGTCTTCATTATTTCATTAGCAGTGCGGAAGCTTTTTATTTTAATGGTATCCAACTTATTGATTCTTGGCTTTATTTCTTACACTTTGGGGATTGTTAAGGAGGTGGTTGACAGCTCCTATGTGATAGAGTATAGACCTTATGTTTTCTTCTAGCAGGTATAAGGTTTCTGGTCCTATTCCTAAGCCTTTGGTTGATTGTGATTTGAGTTTTGTGCAGGGTGAAAGATAAGGATCTAATTTCATTTTTTTCTGCAGTTTTCTAGCACCATTAGTTGAAAAGAGTATCTTTTCTCTAAGATATATTTTTGCCCCCTTAGTCAAATATTAGATGGTCATAGGTTTTCGATTTGTCTCTTTGTCTCCTATTCTGTTCCATTGGTCTTCATGTTTATTTTGATTCCAGTACCATGCTATTTTTATTACTACAGCTCTGCAGAGTAATTTCAGATCAGGTATTGTGATGCTTCCTGCTTTTGTTTTCTTGCTTAGTATTACTTTAGCTATATTGGATCTCTTATTTTTCCAAATGAATTGAAGAATTGGTTTTTCTAATTCTGTGAAGAATATTGGTATTTTGATGAGATTGTGTTAAATCTGTGTAGTGCTTTTGGTAATATGGCCATCTTTTTTATTTTTTAAATTACTTTTTCAAGTGGCTTTCATTGCTCCAAGACTTTATTATGTACGTGGTGCTTGGGTTTGAACTCATGCACTTGTGCATGCCAGGCAAGTGCTGTAACTGCTGAGCCACTGCTCTAGCTCTCTTTTTATTAAGAAATTTATTTGTTGAACAATCAAAAATGCTTCCAATGAAATAAATATATATATATATTTTTTTTTTCTGAAAATTAGATTTACCTCCTAGAGCCCCCTCTAATTTCTCACCCTTAGCCGTCCCCCTTCACCCCTCCCACCTCCTTCCCAGTACATCTCTAGGAATGCCTTAAGTTGTGGGTCACTTAATACATGAGAGTTGACCACCTTTCACACTGGCCAGGGTCTAAATCCAGGCTCCAAGATGAGTTAAGACATTTTTCCCTTGGTTCTGGGTTAGGCTGACTTCACTCAGCATGATTTCTTCCGTAGCCATCCATTTACTTTCAAAGGCTGCAATATCATTGTTTCTAATTGCTGAGTAAAACTCCATGGTATATATGTACCACAGTTTTTGGATTCATTCATCCAGTGAGGGGCATCTGGGTGGTTCCATAATTTAGATTTAGCTATTGTAAATTGAGCTGCTATGAACATAGATTTTGCTGTGTCACTATAATGTGCTGATTCTAAATCAAAATACCCAGGAGAGGAATAGCTGGATCGTATGGAGGGTTCATCCCTAGTTTTTTGAGGATTCTCCACGCTGCTTTCCAGAGGGGCTGTACCTGTCTGCAGTTCCACCAACAGTGTGCTGGTGTGCCTGTCTCTCCACAACCGCTCCAACATCTATTATTGTTTATTTTCTTCATTTTTTGCCACTCTGACTGGCGTGAGGTGAAATCTCAAAGTAGTTTTCATTTGCATTTCTCTAATTACTAGTGATGTAGAGCACTATCTCATGTATTTATTGGCTTGATCAATGTCCTCTGTTGAGCAGTTTCTATTTAGCTCTTTGGCCCATTTATTGATTGGATTGTTTGTGTTTCTGAAGTTGATATTTTTGAGGATTTTGTAGATTCTGGATATGAGTTCCCTGTCAGAAGAATCGCAGGCCATGATTCTCTCCGATTCTGTAGGAAGCCTCTTGACAATTTTGATAATTTCCTTGGCAGTGCAAAAGCTTTTTAGCTTTATGACATCCCATTCACCGATTTTTTACTTTACTTCCTTCAATTTAGGAGACATGTTGAGAAAGTCTTGGTTATATGGCCATCTTTAACAATATTATTTCTGCCTCCTCAATAACACGGGATGAATTTCCATCTTCTAAGGTCTTCAATTTCATTCTTCAATGTTCTATAGTTTTCATAATAGAGCTCTTTTACCTCTTTGGTTAGATTGTTTTCCAAGTACTTTATTTTATTTTTTTATGTTATTGTGAATGGGATGGTTTTCTTGATTTCTTCCTTAGCTGCATCACTGCTAGGAAGCTGCATGGTTTATTATTTATTTATTTATTTATTTGTACCAGGGATTGAACCCAGATGCCTTAACCACTGAGTCCCATCTCTATCTGTTTATATATATTATTTTGATACAGGGTCTCACTAAGTTACTAGGGCCTCATTAAGTTGTTGAGGCTGGCTTTGAATTTGGAATCCTCCTGCCTCAGCCTCCAGAGTGGCTGAGATTACGGGCTTGCACCAATGCACCTGGTGATCCATGCTTTCAAGTTCAGAATTAACTCTAATGTATCTAGGACAGACCTTGGAATGTAGAAATTTGTAGGTTGAACTAATGTTCAATTAGAAATATGTTATACTTTCAGTGAAAGAACTTTTCCTAACCATTTCTATATACATTAGCAATGTATATAGAATGTTTAGTAAATGTGGTTATTAGTACAGGTAGAACTGTTTATATATATATAAAATTAGTTTATATATTAAATCTTTAATTTCTGAAATAACCTATTGTAATTTGTTTTGTGAAGGACAGTCAGCTATGAGAAAATAAAATAATGCCTCAGAACACTATTTTTCTTTTAGTCAAAAGATTGGGAGGTAGGGATAAACATGCCAAAATAGTCAAGTAAACTTCCAAGTGTCCTTTGAACATTGAAACAAACTTCTGAAGCCAGCTATTTACTTTGAAAACAGATTTCCTTGTCTCTCTTCTGACAGGAACAAATTGCTTAGGATCTGCGTAGTGTGTAGTTTTGTGACTTAAATTTGTTTTGTTTTCTTAGCATTTAAGTACCCAAAAGTTTTCAAGACTCACATAACCCTGATTTAAATGGACTTTTAAATCTAGAACACATGTAGTCATAGTAAATTAGAAGTTATAGAAGTCTTAGCATTGGTACATAATTTTATTGACCTGTGAGTATTAAATTTAAAAGAACAATCCTTAATCTATAAAATACTTGTGCTATTACGGAAAATTAAACATTTATATGACTTTGTTAAGGTAATTGTTTTTCCAAGTCAACAGCTGTTTTTAGAGTGTGGCCACGCTTAAGTAGATCTGCAAATTTAGCTGAAGCTTTTA
>PVKS010017561.1:26374-41767 GCA_004027875.1 Aplodontia rufa
TTTTTTGGTGGTGTCTGTAGTTTTCTATGTACATGTATACCTGTAAGGTCAAGTCATTTTCAAACAGAATCAATTTTATTTTTTTATTTCTGATTTGAATACTTTTTGTTTTTCATGCTTTATTGTTGTGGCTGTGACTAATATATTGAACAGAAGTGGCAAGAGTGGACATCCTTATCTTCCTGATTTTAGAAGGAAGGATTTCAGCTCTTCCATATTGAGTCTGATGTTAGATGTGGGCTTGTCATATATGCTTTTTATTACATTGAAGCATATTCCTTCTGTTTCTAGTTTAAGTTTTTATCATGACAGGATTTTGAATTTTGTCAAATGCTCATGTGATTTTTATCTTTCATTTTGTTAATGTGGTGTCACATTTATTAATTTGTACTTACTGAAACATATTTGCATCCCAGGAATAAATCCCACTTGTCATGGTCTGTGAACCTTCTAACATGATGCTGAATTTTTGTTTGCGAATATTTTGTTGAGGATTTTTTTTTTTTTTGAGGTGAGGGGACAGTGAGACAGAATCAATTTAATTGAGTTTTTCATTTGTCTTTCATTGCTCTGACACATCGTTGTATACATGGTGCTGGGATTCAAACCCACATCCTTGAGCATTGAAGGCAAGCGCCGTAACCTCTGAGCCACCGCTCCAGCCCTTTGTTGAGGCTTTTTACATTTATGTTCATTGGGGATGCTGGCCTATGATTTCTTTTCTTGTGTTCTCATCTGGCTTTTGTATCAGCATTGCTGGCCTCGTTGAATGAGCTAAGAAGTGTTCCCTCCTGCTGTAGTTTAGATATGATTTGAATGTGTCCCCCAAAGTTTTGTGTGGTACTGGCATGGTCCACAGTGGGGTGGTGTTGAAGTAATGGAACTTTTAAGAGATAGTGCTTAGTAGAAGGGAATTAGGTTAAAGGACCAACAGCCTTGGAAGGGACAAATGTAGTTTCCCCAGGATGGAGTTGGTTTAGGTGAAAACAGGTTGTCATAAAAACAGCGAGCTTGGCCTCTCCCCTGCTTCCTGCTACTTCCTGCCTTGCCAGGTGATCTCTTCTGTAGCCAGTTGGTTCCCTTCTGATTTCTGTCCTATTGTAACACAAACAAGGGACCTTTGCCAGGATGCCAACACCATGTTCTGGAACCTAGAGAATTGTGAGCTAAATGAATCCTTTAAAAAATATTCAGCCTCATCTATTTTGTTCCAGCAATATAAGACAAAGGCATTTCTTCACTTTTTGGAAGAGTTTGAGAGAGATTGGTGTTGGTTCTTTAAATGTTTGATAGACTTTCCCAGTTGAAAGCATCTCATTCTAGGCTTTCTTTTTTATAGACCTTTTTAATACCTTTATTTTTATGTAGTGCTGAAGATCGAACCCAGTACCTCACATGTGCTAGGCAAGTTCTCTACCACTAACCCATGGCTCCATCCCCTCTGGGCTTTTCTTTGTTGGAAGATTTTTAACTATGAATTGAATGCCCTTACTCCTTTTTGGTCTTTTAGAATTGTCTGTTTCTCCAAGATTGAGTCTTGGTTGTTGTTTCTAGGACATTTCACATTTCTAGGTTACCCAATTTGTTGGCATGTACTTGTTCATAGCAGTCTCTTACGATCCTTTGTATTTCTGTAGTATAGGATGCAATGTCTCCTCTTTGATTTCATCTACTTAAAACTGTAAATTTTGTTCACCTCTTTCAAAAATCAGCTCAGCTTCATTGATCTTTCATACTCTTTTCTAGTCTCCATTTCACTTTTGTTCTGATTTTATTATTTCCTTTCTGCTAGCTCGAGGCTGTTCTTTTTATAGCTCCTTGTGGTATAAACTTGGTTGTTTATTTGAGAGCTTTCTTTTTTCTCAATGTAGGTGTTTATTGCTGCAAACTTCCTTCTGAGCTTTTGTGCATCCCATAAGTTTTGATATGTTTCCATTTTTGTTCATCTCAGGATATTTTAAATTTTCTCTTTGATACTTTCTTTGACCTGTAGCTTATTCTGGAGTGTGTTTAATTTGTAGGACATTTTTTTCCAGTTTTCTTCCTATAGTGATTCCAACTTTGATACCAGTGTGGTTCAAAAAATGGTTGACATTATGTCTTCTTAAGTTTGCTAAGAGAATGTGTGTAAGGGAGGGGTTTAAGATATCATCTGTTCTAAGAATGTTTTGTGTGCTCTTAAAAACACTGTCTCCTTACTGCTGCTGGATAGAACGCTCTGCAGGTCCATTCGATCCTTTTGATCTAAAGCATTGCTCAAGACCAGTGTTTCCTTGTTGATTTTCTGTTTAGAAGATTTATTCATTGTTGAAAGTGGGATATTAAAATCCCTTATTTTTATTGTATTTCTATTTCTCCCTTCACTTCTGCTAATATTTTGCTCTATATTTTGGAGTGCTCTGGTGTTGGGTGCATGTGATTATTATATCCTCTTGATGAGTTGACCACTTTATCATTATGAAATAACCTACTTTGTCTTTTGTGACAATTTTTTCTTATAAAGTCCATTTTATCTGATATAAGTATATTCACCTGTTCTTGTTAGCTTTCTATTCGTAGTGAATACCTTTTCTCATCCATTATTTCATCATTTGCACATCACCATTGCAATATTGGATCATTTCAGGGTCTGAGTGTGTCCGTAAAGCTGAGGTGAGTCTCTTGTAGGAAACATGTAGTTCAATCTTCAGTTCTTTCTTTTTTTTTTAGTCAATAATTTTGTGTCTTAAAAAACAAAAAGAAAAAGAAAAAATAATTTTGTGTCTTCTGATTGAAGAATTTAATTGATTTAAGTGTAAAGTCCTTATTAACACTGCCATCTTTTAAATTAATTATTTTCTAGTTGTTTTGCAGTTCCTTTCTCTCTTGCTATTTTCCATGTAATCTAATGATTTTCTGTAGTGGAAAGCTTTGATTCCTTTCTTCTGTGTGTTTCTTGTCTAGGTTTTTCTTTGTGGCTACCATGGGTTTACATAAAGTGTTTTATAGTTACATTAGTTAATACTTGATGCTAAAAAGTTAGAAGGACATCTAAGTCCAGTAAAGTACTTTTGGTCGGCAATTTGAGTATTGACGCATTTTAGTACACATCGTCCCCCTTTTTCCTGATTTGTAGGTTTTCTGCAGAGATATCCACTGATGGTCTTCAGGGGTGTTACCTTGCATGTGACCGGTGTCTTTTCTCTAGCTGCTTTTAAAATTCTCCTTGGTTTTGACAGTGTGTGTTAGTGAAGTCTTCTTTGGTTTGAACCTGTTAAAGACTTTTGAGATACATCTACCTGACTATCCGTTCTCCAGATTTGGGAAGCTTTTAGCCATATTTGAGTATTCTTTCTGCCCTTTTCTCTTTCTCTTCTTTTTTTTTAAAAAATACTATAATGCCTATATTAGTTTTCCTCATGGCATGCCATAAATCCCTAAAGCTTTCTTTATTCCTTTTTCTTCCTCATTTGATTGGATAATTTTAAAGGATCTGTTTTTAGTTTCACAGATCCTTCTGCTTGATCAAGTCTGTTATTGGTGTGTTCTGTAGCATTTTTTTTTTCAGTTCATTCATGGTATTCATCAATTCTCGAGTTTCTGTATGGTTCTTTTAAATTATTTCTGTCTTTAGTGAACATCAAGTTTTGTTCATGTATTATTTCCCTAATATTGATGTATTGCCTACATTCTCTTAAAGCTCAATGAGCTTCCGATAATTTTGAATGCTTCACAGGAGCTAATGAACCTAGGTTAGAAATTAATCAAACATTTCCTTAGGGTTACTGGTATTTAAGTTAGAATCTTCAGTGGTGTTGTTTTCCTGTATATTCATGATCCTTTGCCCTTGGTGTCTGTGAAGTTGAAGAAATAGGTACCTCTTTCAAGTGTTCTAGATTTCAACAGGGAAAGTCCTTTGTCAATCTGTCTATCCAGAGTTTCTGGTGGGGCAACTGGTAGCATCCATGGGCAAGCTCACTGTTGGAGTCCTCAGGTAGTCCAGCCTAGCATCTGGGTTAGTGGGTGGATGGACCCACTGTTTGGGTCCACAAGAACAGGCCTGGTGCCAAGGGATATGGAGACTGATCTGAAGCTTAGGTCCATTGGGATTTCCCAGTGGTGGGATTCCCTGAGTGGGGCCTGGTATTGTAGTTGGCAATGAAGTCATGTGCTGATTTCACTCTCCTACCCTGTGTGGAGGGTATCTCTTTTTGTACTATATTACTTGGGATTGGGAGAAGGCTATCATGGGTAATGTAAAACTATCCTTCGTACATTGTTTAGTGTATCATATTTTATTTCTTTGTTACACCTATATGATGTAATTTCTAACCTAGGTTCATTAGCTCCTGTGAAGGTGTCTTTGCTTGTGGATAGGTTCAATTGATGTTTTTGTGAGGGAATGAATCCTGGTAATTCGCTAATATGCCATCATGCTGATAAAATCTCTTCCCTGTGTCTCTTTTTATTCTACGTATTACATATTTTGTCTTTTTATACACCACATACTGGAAATCTATTTTTATTTTTTTCTGTTTTTGAATTTAAGAATTCTCATCTTGTGGGGCTGGAGCAGTGGCTCAGTGGTTACAGTGCTTGCCTGGCATGTGTGGGGACCCAGATTCAAACCCCTGCAACATGTATATAACAAAGTCTTGGAGCAATGAAAGTCACATGAAAAACTAAATAAAAATTTATTCTCTCTTTTTCTCACTCTTTCTTAAAACAAACAAACAAACAAAAAAACCCCATGAATTCTGTTTTTGTTACCCAACATGGCCATTGTATTTTTGTTTTTGATAATTTTATTTTTGACTTCTAGAACTTGAGTCTTCCAAGGAATTTTTTGTTGTTGTTACCGATATGGGTTGAATGGTTGTGTCCCTCCAAACTTTATGTGTTGAAATCCTTATAGTCAATGCAATGATATCGGGAAGTGGGCCCTTTGGGGGGTAATCAGATTATTAGGATGGTGTTCTCATAAGTGGGATTAGCACACTTACCAAAACAAACATAAGGGATGGTTATTTGCTTGGCCATGCAGATTCAATGGGATGACTATGGGACATTTTTAAGTTTTCCATTTATATCACTAAGCCTGGGACTTATTGTTATTTTGGTAATTTAAGTTTCTAAAGTCCCTACAGGTCTCTTTTTTTGCTTGTTATTTTGTGCTGCTGCTTGTTCACTTTGCCACATTCCTTTGTGTGAATCATTATTTTTGACCACCGCCTTATTATCAGTCTTGAAAATTCTTTGCATGAACCAGTGTCATGGTCAGGGATGAATGTGCCATTATTCAGAGAGGCTTTGCATTTTGTTCAGCCCGGAACCTAAGGATACTACCATTGAAAACCACCTCTACGTACTTCCGGATTGTGCTTTCTTTACCTTCTCAGGCTGCTCACACTTGGGATGAAAATCATTTTAAGATCCGATTTATGATCACAGATTTTTAAATACAGGTTCTATTTATAATTTTTCTTTTGCTCTGTTCTTTACCAAGGAATCTTTCTCTGTAATCCCTAGAAGCTGATGAGTGATGGGGGAATGGTTAGCTCTAAGTCACCCTTGCCTTTAAGATGTAGCCATTTAATGTATACAGCTCCCCACAATGGGCAGGTCTTGTCCTTGACTTCTGTTAGGTCAAGGAGCAAACGCTCAATTCTGAAGGATTAGTAAATGTCCTTGGGGCAATCTGGACTGATGCTCAGATGATCCAAAAGGAGAAGAGACATGATTCATGAATAAATCATATTATTTATCCTTGCGCAATCCAGACAAGCACTGTAACCGCTGAGCCACTGCTCCAACCCCTCACTAAATCATACTATTTTCTCTTACACTTTCCATATGTATAATTATTTATATACCAGTGTTCTTGCATCCTCTTTGACAGTTATCCTTGCAATTTTCCTGTTGTGTCCAGTTAAACACATTCACTACTGACATGACATTAGCTCTTTGATAAAGCCATGAAAGTCATACAACATTCTGTCAAATATCATTTAAATATGTAAAAGTTGTGCACTGTCATACAGAAAGACTATGAATAGAATTACGACCAAAACCAGGTAGGAAAGAGAATAGCAAACAGCGTGTGGGGTTCCAGACTCAATTTAAGTGACAATCAGTTAATGTGTAACCTGTCTATATTTGTAGGGAATGAAATATGTAAAGGGACTCATTTGTCTCAGTTTCATGAGGAGTGTTCAATCTGTGGCCAGCCTTGAAACATTCATCAAAATAATTAAGTGGTCTCAGCTTATTACTGTTTACCACAGCATAATAATTCCATTTCTTCTTTGGCAAGGATCATTTCCTCAGAGAAGAGGTTCTCTACCCTGAATGTATATCACCATCTGAACCTGAACATCTTTGAGAAAGAAAATCATCCACAGAGGTTGAGTTAAATTGGTTAGATTGGCTCTAGACATTTGTGTTACCCCTCCCCTACCACAAACCTTTAAAGAATTGTTAGTGTGTGGATGAGATTGAGTACCTCTTCCTTATTAGGTGTGTCTTCTAATCCTTGAAAATTTAGTACTAAATATAACCATTCAAGAAATTAGCTAGACTTTGTGGTACACACCTATAATCCCAATAACTTGAGAGGCTGAAATCTCACAAACTCAAGTTTGAGGGTAGCCTCTGTGATTTATTCAGTCCCTAGACAGAGGATATGGGTCAGTGTTGAAGCACTCTTGGTTTCAATCCCCAGTACCAAAATAAAAAATAATAATAATAAAATAAATTGCATACATTGCATTAAAATTTTGCATTATATTTGAGAATAAACTCCATGTGGTTTGATTTTTAATTTTTTGTTAATATGTAAGAAAATTGATGATATGTAATGGACCAAACAAAATCACAATATGAAATGTGTAATTAATTAATTTTATACTTTGAGATTATTTTTTAAATGAGAAAGGGACAGTGAAAGAGAGAAAGAATCAATTTTACTTAGTTTTCATTTTGACCTTTGTTGCTCTGTGTTGCGTACATGGTGCTGGGGTTTGAACCTGCGGACTCATGCACGCGAGGCAAGCACTGTAACCACTGAGCCACCACTCCAGCCCCCAGATTTGAGATTTTTACATAGGACTGTAACACAATAATCTGGTTACATTTATAGACAAAACTAGACTGTTAAAAGAACTTAGGTGTACCATGTTTGTGTCTAATTGGTCAGATTCATTTGGGCCAATAGCCTCAGGAACATTCTATTTGTTGGACTTTTGAAGTTTTTCACTTTTTTAAGCTCTTTGAAAAATCTCAAAATTTAAAAAGCAGTTTGAAATGTTTGGGGGCTTGTTAATACCTACTTTGTAAATCAGATCAAATTTAATCAAATTCATTTTTGAAGATGACTTTAAAAATATATTATTTGGTTTAAAAATAGATAATGAGATTTATAACAAAGTATTTAAGGCATACTAGAAATTTAATTTATAATTTTAGTTAATGAAATACTGTTTTCAAAGCCAAAGATGGTCCATTTTTTAATATACATTTAAGAACCATTCTCAAGCCAAAAACTTACTTTGGTGATGGCCAAGTTCTTTTTCCTTTTCAAATGTAAAATCATTTTTTTCCTAATTATAAAAGTGAACACACAATTCAGAGTACTGAAAGATATAAGGGATGAAGTGAAACACTGGCAGCCCTGGTTTGAATTGAGAGCAGATGATACATCATTCATATTGCCTGGTTGACTGATGAGTTTAAGTAATCTGTTGTTGTCTTTGTCATCTATCAAGTTTGATGGATAAATGGGGTGATATTACATGTACTGTTTTGTAGAAAGACTTGCTTTCCTTCCTTTGTCTCCTTTGGACATCTCTTTCTTCCAACTTTTATCTCTAAGGATTATATTGTATTCCATTATGGGGATTAGAAATATTTATATCAGTGTACAATTGATACTTTTCTAAAATAAACATTATTATGAGGAACATATTTGGCCCTTTACAGAAAATTCATTTCTAGAAGTGCAAATAAGAGATTGATTTCTATTATCATATTATCAAATTGTCCTCTACAGTGTCCGTAAACCTACATGATTCTGAAAAATAAGCCCATTTTAATGGCAGTTAGGCATTTTCAGATCATTTAAGCAATTCTTCCTTTGAAGGCATTTTGGTTTCTGTATTCTAGTTCTGATTTAGGCTTAATGACATGAGTTTGGTGGACTAGATCAGAATCCTAACCTTAACCTCAGAATCCTAAACCTCACCTCCTCCGCCTTTGTAATTGTAGATGTTACTTATATCCTCAACCACTCTTCTCATTTGTGATGTGAGAGTGATAATAGTTCAAGCCACTTTTGTGAGGTAGCTTGTGGAAGTAGAGTGGCATCCAACTCATGGAAAGAGTTCAGGACATGTGTTTCTTCTCTACTTAGACATGAGAAGATGGAATTTGGTTAGTTGCTTCTGATTCCATCACACTTTGAACTGTGTAAGAGTTTTGTGCACAATTTAAACTGTCAGTTCCTACTTGAGCATCGACTTTGACATCTCATTCTGAGTTAATGTTTAATACTACATTTGAATAATTGATGTAATCACCCTATTCACTGCAGAAGCTTCTCACATGCTTCTCATGACTGAAACATGTTTTTCATATGTTAAAATTTTACATGTTAAAATGTTAAAACATTAACACTAGATAACTAGGAAGATCATTTAAAATAGTTACAACAATGTTTTCCTACACATCATAAAATGTTAGTAGGCAGATTTAGTCACAGGAAATATAAAATCTTAAAGAATACTCCATAATTTTGAGTACTACACAAAGAGGCACTTGAGCTTAGATATAGAGGTCAGACTTAGTATGTGGTGTATAAGACAAGGAGAAAATGGGTTGGCAAATGCAGAAACATTTTGTCTTATGAGTTTGGAGGCAATTTAGTGAAAAGAATTTTTCTTCTGAATGAGCAAATTTGCATCAGTTGCTTAATTGTGCATGGATGACTATAATCTATAATTACAATGTGGAAAGCAAGCTTAAAGATCATATTCTCGGGCTGGAGCAGTGGCTCAGCAGTTATGGTGCTTGACTGGCATGTGTGAGGATGAGAATTTGAAACCCAGCACCATGTACACAACGAAGTGTCAGAGCAATGAAAGCCACTAAATAAAATTTGATTCTCTTTGCCTATTATTGTCCCTCTCAATTAAAAAAATAAAACAAAAAGATCATATGCTCCAAAACCTTCCCTTAATAGTGAGCAAAATGAGAGTCTGGGAGGTTCTGAGGCACATTTGATGATTTCTTTGAAGAGCAAATTTTGAGGATTTTGTTAGTATAAATCTCATACATCAACCTTGTAATTTCATGGAAGTGGGGACTGGTCCCTCGAGAAGATGAGCTGGGTTGGCAATGATAACCCAGAGCTCCTTGTTCTGATGTTCCTCTTAACTGATCAAGGTGCATGCTGAATGGTCAAGAATATTTTCCTGAAATTCTTCAATGTGTTAAGGAAAATTCAAAATGGATTTTAAATTCACTTTGGAATCCACATGGACACAAATGACAATTCACTTATTTTCTCATAGTTTTCTTGATCCTTGGATATTTCTTGGAGGCTCTGAATTTGAGTGCAGAAAGGTTTCCAGGAGTGTGTCTTAAAGAGTGTTAAAATGCCAATCCCATATTCCAAACTTTTTCTACCTAGAGGAAACAGGTGTTAGAGGATACATATTTCTTTAACTGCCTGACTGCGATGACTGTTGTCTTTAGGTTCTAGCTGCTGGCCCTGTCTGGTTACCCGTGTAAAGTGGCTCACTGGTGGAAATCTAGGACTTTTGGGAGAGGTGCCCTAAAGAAATAGTTCTGGCATATCCCCAAGAAGGAACTATGGGTCATAGGAGAAGAAAACTCAATGTGAACAAGTACCAGAAAGCAAGAGTGATCTGTAATCCACAATTGTATAAGTAGTTTTCCTTAAGTCATCTCTATTTTTTTGTCACCTATACTTGTCAAAGATAAAATGGACACCAACTTAAAACTGTTGAGTTGAAACAGGACAGGCAGGAAGATCTATTTAAAATGCTGCTCAACATCTTCACAGAGGTTTGAGTTTTCAGGTGATCCCTCACCTTTTGCCCGTGCTAGCAAGTTCTGAGAACGTGGCATTGTAGCACAATAACTTATTTCAAACTCCAGGTGTGTATGCAGTACCAGTATTTGGCCTTAAAAGAATTTATTATAGATGTCTGGAACTGAGACTGTTGACTAGGTGCAAACATTACCTCATACTCCATTTGACACTTGCACAGTTGGGGGGAGATTATAAAGGTAAATAGAAATGTGCTAAAATGTAAATGTGTGCTATTTCTTCAGCAAATTGGGTTTTCTTGTTATGGCCATTTTAGTGTTTTATGAGTCAGATAATAGAAATCCTGAAATTAAGTACAGATTTACAGCTTGTTAGGGGAACATTTCCACTAATCCCCTGCATTTTTCTTAGTGAGAATAACTTTTTATGTCATGTCTCTTTGAGAGTTTTCAGAGAGTATCTCTCAGTTTTGATAACAGGCCAAAGATTGAGTGTTGAACATTTAGAGACTCAAGGAAGCGCATAGTGGTCGATCAGGACAGTTAACACAAACCAGTGTTACTACCACAGAGCCTTCATCTTGTTTCCCTGTCCTGTTGATAAGTCCCCAGGTCCAAAGCATCATTCTGTAATTACAGGAGCTCTGCTATTTACATTTGCAGAGAAGTTCCAAGACCCTAGTGACAGTCTAACTCCTTGGATAGTATTGAACCTGTGTATGCTATGTTCTTTCCTAAAAACATATCTGCGGTAACATTTAATTTATATATTAGGCACAGTTGAAGATGAATAAAATAGAATAATTATAATATCCTATAATAAAGGATATTTAAGACATATGAATTGTTTACATCTGGAATTTTCCACTAAATTTTTCTGGAGTACAATGGAGTATGGGTAACAGAAACTGCAGGAAATGAAACTTCAGATGAGGTAGAACGACAATATTTTGGAAGGCCACGGAGTCAGAACACACAATAATAATCATGCTGTTTGATCATCATTGAATAAAGTGGTTACAGTGAATTAAATATCACAGCAATCTGAAATTATTATTATATTCCATGGGTTGAAAAATGTCACACAAATGTGATCCATGCAGTGAAAGCCAAGAAGACTTAAATTTGTATAGAAGAGGATGTTGCTTGGAATATTGGATCAATGTGGACTTGTGTGCTTACCATGTTTGTAATAAGTTGTTAAGCAGCTTTTTTTTTTAAGGGTTGGGCAGGGAGAGCTTATCTTGACTAATGCAAACCACCTGAAATGTGCTGGAGAAGCATCTGATAATGAAAAATGTTGATTAACTATTGGATTACTTATAGAACTCGGCCAGCTCATAATGGTCCCAAATGCTGTGTGTTTGTTTGGGATCCATTAGCAATTTTCCCCATCTCCCCTTCAGAAATCAGTAGAGTCAGGTTCCCTAAATGTGTTGCTCAACTTCAGAGTCTAGTGTAGACTCAGTCATTAGGAGCTGAGACAGCTTACTCTTGAAGGAGTTATTATTTGCTTGTTTATCTCTTTGTGATACTAAAAGATGCTTGTTCATCTTTGCTGAGATCCCATACCAAAATTCCAGCTTATTTTTGTGTCTTTCTCTGAATCACATAGGCTATGACAAACATATTTTGGTCCATGAAACTAGAAATTGCAAGAAGTACGCTCAATTTAGTACGTATGTTGCCTGTTTGCACTATTCTGACATTGATGGCTGTTTCATGTGCAGTTAAAACTGGGAGTTAGTGTAAGAAAGGAGTAAGTGAAAGCTTTATTGACATTGCTTTATTTCAGAGAATTCCTTTCAGAAGGTAACATAAGAATACTAAATTTATAAAGCACATTTGGCAGAATGGCCATTTTTATTATATTAATTCTGCCTAACCAAGAGCATGGGACATCTTTAATTCTGCCTAACCAAGAGCATGGAAAGACACTCCATGCTCTTGGTTAGGCAGAATTAATATAATAAAAATGGCCATTCTGCTAAAAGCTCTTTATAGATTCAATGCAATCCCCCTCAAAATACCAATGTCATTCTCTACAGATTCAGAAAAAAGCAATTCTCAAATTCATTTGGAGCAATAAAAAATCCAGAATAGCCAAAACATTACTAAGCAAGAAAGATGAAACAGGTGGGCTGGAGTGGTGGCTCAGTGGTTTTGGCGCTTGCCTGGCAAGCACAAGGACCCAGTTTCAAACCCCAGCACCACATACACAACTAAGTGTTGGAACAACTAAAGCCATGTGAAAACTAAATAAAGTTGTTTCTCTCTTTCTCTGTCTCTCTCACTGTCACTCTCTCTTTAAAAAAAAAAAAAAAAGATGAAGCAGGTACGTTTGGTATGCCAGATCTAAAACTATACTATAGAGCTGTAGTAACAAAAAGAGCATGGTAATGGTATCAAGATAGGATAGGCCAATGGAATAGAATAGAAGACCCTGAAACAAACCCACAAATCTTTAAAAATCTGATCTTTGACAAAAAAGGGGAAAACATAAAATGGAGGAGAGACAACTTATTTAACAAATGGTGCTGGACAAACTGGACAGTCACTTTCAGAAAGTTGAAATTAGACCCTTGTCTTCCACCTTGCACAAAAATCAAATAAAAATGGATCAAGGAACAAGGAATTGAACTAGCTACCTTGAAACTAATAGAAGTAAAGTAAGGACCAACACTTCAACATTTAGAAGTAAGCAAAGACTTTCTCAACATGACTCCTAAAGTGAAGGAAGTAAAGTCAAAACAGAACTGAAGACCAATGGAATAGAACAGAATATTCTGAGATGAACTCCATGTCTTTAACTATTTGATATTTGATAAAGGGGGCAAAAACATGTGGAAGAAAGATAGCCTGTTCAACAAATGGTGTTGGACAAATTGTACAGCCATGTATAGACAACTGAAGCTGGATACTTACTTACCTTTCGCCCTACATAAAAATCAAAATGGTTCAATGATCTGGATATTAAGCCAGCAACTTTAAATTTACTTGAAAAAGAAGTAGGATCCAACACTATAGGATATAGGGGTCGGTGGCATCTTGCTTAACAAGACTCCCATGGTACTAGCAGTAAAGTCAAGAATAAATGAATGGGATGCAATTAAACTCAAAAGCTTTTGCACAGCTAAAGAATTAGTCGAGAGTGTCAAGAGAGATCCAACAGAATGGGAGAAAATCTTTGCCTGTTATACCTCGGACAGAAGGCTAATATCCAGAATATACAAAGAACTAACAAAACTAAATAAAACCACAAATAATTCAATCAATAAATGGGCTACAGATCTAAAAAGAAACTTCTCAACAGAGGAAGTCCAGAAAGCCTATAAATATATGAGAAAATTCTCTACATCATTAGCAATAAGAGAAATGCAAATCAAAACTTCAGTGAGATTCCACCTCACTCCTGTTAGAGTGGCAAAAATAATAAGAACAATGACAGATGCTGGAGGGGCTGTGGGAAAAGAGGAACACTGTTACTGGTGGGACTGCAAACTGGTTTAGCCACTATGGAAAGCAGTGTGGAGACTACATAAAAAACTAGGGCTGGAACTACCTTATGACCCAGCTATCCCACTCCTGGTTATTTTCCCAAAAGAGCTAGAATTGGCATAGTACAGAGACACAGCTACATCAATGTTTATAGCAGCTCAATTTACTATAGCTAGACTATGGAACCAACCCAGATGCCCCTCACTGGACTAGTGGATTCAAAAACTTCAGTACATATTTACAATGGACTACTACTCAGCCATTAGAGAAAATAATATTATGGCTTTTGATGCCAAATGGATTGAGATGGAAAAAAAATATGCTAAGTGAAGTATCCCAATCTCAGAGACTCAAGGGCCAAATGTTTTCTCTCATTTGTGGAAGCTAGAATACAACTGGAAACAATATCTTAGATGGTTAAGCTAATAATAACCTCAAAATGTATGAATTTTTACACAAACAGGGGAAAGCTTGCCTAGGATACCTGGAGACATAGGGAGGGGGACAGGGAGAGGGGAGGGATTAGGAAGGATATCCAGGAGTCTGGAGGGAGTGAGTATGGGGGAATCAACTCAGAAGGATATCTCCGACCTCCAAGAGAAGTCCATTTAACACAGGGATTCTTTGGGGGGAAACTTAGAGTCATGGGGAACCCAAGGGAGGAAACCATGACATGGTATTAGCCTTGGCTAATTATGTACATATACATTTGTTCTTGATTGCTTGATAATGATTCCCCCTCAATTGTAAGTCTGTATTCAACTAATTAAAAGAATCAAAAATCAATGAATGGGATATCATGAACCTAAAAAGCTTTTGCACTGCCAAGGAAATAATCAAAGTTGTTAAGAGACTTCCTACAGAAAGGGAGAGAATCATGGGCTATGATTCTTCTGACAGGGGATGAATATCCAGAATTTACAAAGTCCACAAAAATGTCAACCTCAAAAACAGAACCCAATCAATAAATGGGCCAAAGAGCTGAATAGAAACTTCTCAACAGAGGACATTGAGCAAGCCAATGAATGCATAAGAAAGTGCTCTAAATCACTAGTAATCATAGGAATGCAAATCAAAACTACATTAAGATTTAGCCTCATGCCAGTCAGATTGGCAAAAATGAAGAATAGAAACAATAATAGATGTTGGAGGGGTTGTGGAGAAATAGGAAAACAGCACACTGTTGGTGGAATTGCAGACTAGTACAGCTCCTCTGGAAAGCAGTGTGGAGAATCCTCAAAAAATTACAAAGGAACCTACCGTATGATCCATCAATCCCTCTCCTGGGTATTTTTCCAGGGGATTTAGACACACATATATACACACACATTCATATACATATATACATACACATACACACATATACATAGACACACCTTGGTGTTCCACTCAGCAGTTAGAAATAATGATATTGCAGCCTTTGAAGGTAAACGGATGGTGTTGGAAGAAATCATGTTGAGTGAAGTTAGCCTAACCCAGAGAGTCAAGGGTCGAATGTCTTCACTCATCTGTGGAGACTGGAGCTAGACCCAGGCCTATGTGAAAGATGATCACCCTCATGTATTAGACCCAGCAAAGGCGTAGTAACACATAATCTAGTGCATTCATAGATATGTATTGGAAGGAGGGGGAGGGGATAAGGGAGGGGAAAGTATGGGGGAGTAGCATGGGATCTAGGGGGTAAATCTAATTTAAGACTATATACCTATTATGTTGTTATTTTGGATGCATTTTTGATTGTACAATAACTAAATTTACCAGTGAAAAACTTCAAGAACTAACAAAAAACAGAAATATTGAATAAATGGAAAGACTGGAAGGTTCTAGCCTTTTAAAAGTATGACCTGG
>PVKS010017562.1:0-41768 GCA_004027875.1 Aplodontia rufa
GAGATCAAATGGGGGAGATCCTGAACTAGGATTGGCCTTAATTTACCTTATCAATATCCATCTATGTATGAATATGTAACAGTGATTCCCGCCAATACACAAGAATATGTTGAACAAATTAAAAAGAAAAGAAAAGAAAAAGGCATTTTCCCCTAAACTTTGCACATGGAAAGCATGAGTCTTATGTCTTAGTTTTTTTTTTGTTGTTGTTGTTGGTTGATTTTTATTTTTTGGTACCAGGAATTGAACCCAGGGGCACTTAACCACTGAGCAACATCCCCAGCCCTCTTTATTTTTTTATTTTGAGATAGGGTCTCACTAAATTTCTTAGGGCTTTGCTAAATTGCTGAAGTTGACCTTGAACTTGTGATCCTCCTGCCTCAGTCTCCTGAGCTGCTAGGATTACAGGTGTGCACCATGGTGCCTGGCAAAAGAGTCATTTTTTATGACCAATTCACCAGCATACTTGATTCCCTTCCTTTGTCTTTTGCTAAGTATATTCTTTTGTCAGAAACTTCAATGAATCCCACCATCTTCTTCATCTGCTTCTGCTTATGGTCAGTAAGATTAACCAGATAAAACCAGTATGACAGACTTATAGCTAATCTCCCCTGTGCCCAAGACAATCCTTTTACTTGTGTCCACTTAGCTTCCTCTTGCGTTCTGTATCAGTAGGATCCTAGGCAGCAAATAAATGGCACACTCCAATGTAGGGAGAGGAGAGTTTAATGAAAGGACAGTTTCCCCAGTTGTGGGCAAAGTTAAGGGAAACCAAGAAGACATAATGAAGCCTCCCAGGGCTAGCAACAGAGGGAAAGCCATTCCTCAGTCTCCAGGGAAATCCACTGGGACCTGTACCTCTAAGGGAAGGTGTCTAATAGGAGTTATGGCCCTCAGAAGTCTCCTACTAACCCATCACAGGAAGGCAGGAAGGCCCAAGGGAACACACATTCCAAACTCTACTTTGTCCCACTGGTTTCAATCAACCCAAACTCAGAAAGTTAGCAAATTGGTTGGTGAAATCTGTGACTGTCAGCCTCCCAGGGCATAGAATGAAGTGGGAAAGTATGGAGAATGGATCTGGCAGGGAAAAAGGAAGGCACAATGCACGTTTTCCTCCTGGAAGTGGTTCTGAATATTTACCATTCTTCTCAAACTCCTTACCTTCACTTCAGCTTTTTCTTAGAAAGTGATTCCATTCTATTTTTCTCAATGAAAATAAGAGGCATTTCTTTTATTCTTCCTTCCTTACTCTATATGTTCAGATTTTAATTGTTCTTATATTGCTACCTCCCCTAATACTCCAGGCAAAGAGAAGTTTCTCCTGCCCAGACAGAATCTTCCAGCTCTCCCCACAACTTAACACCATCACCTTGGATTTACCTCCATAAGTTACTTTCATTCTTTCCTGTATCCTCAGTTTTTCCTTTTTAGCTCTTTGCCTTTAAGTTTATAAGCATACTCGACTTTCTCCCGAACTAAAAACAACCTTTTTATTTAATGATCTCTTCCCCTCCAGTTGCTGCCACATCTGCTTCCTACTTTTTCTTTCTTTTCTGCTGTCCTCATTGGCTCAGCTTCCTCACTCACTTCACTTGGGGTCTGGGTTCTGACCCCTTCTCCCAACTCCAAAGAAAACTTCTTGTTTAAGTCCCTAGTGACCTCCCTGGGGGCAAATCGGATTTTCTATTTCCTATCATCAACCTACTCTACCTGAGTAGCATTGAATTGGAAGAATGATTAAGAATCAGCCAGGTGAAGGGATGGGGGATGAGCAAGAGAACGAATGCCTCAAGTATTTTATTTAGGGTTTGCATTTCCAGTACCTATTGCACAATGGACATAAAACAAATAGTTGCTGAAGGATAAAATGAACAAATAGAAACTCCTATGTTTTGATGTTGGATAAGCATATTTTACATGTAAACACTGAAAGAAGCAGTAATACTCTAGCCAAACAACAAAATCAATGGAAAATATCAAGGCAGTTCCGGTAAAATGTGGTTAAGAAATCACTAGTGGTGAAGAAAGTAAAATAATGCACAGAAAAGAATATATACAATTCAGGTTGAGAAAAATGATCAGTGATCACAAAAACAATTCATCTTGTGGAAATTATAGGAAAAGAAATGAATACAAATTAATATGGAAAAATGGACACCTATGCCCTTCCAAAGGGAAATAATAGTATTACAGTGTAACTTATTTTTTAATATATGATATACTGCAGATTAGTGTGACATGAAATATGGCATAAAATCAATATAGTTAGAATCACCCATTATGTTAATATAAATAGAAAAGGATAATTATGAAGAAATCATGTCCTTTTCTATAAAAATATGAATTACAAAGTGATTTATTCTTCAAAAGGAGTCCCCTCCCTTCCCCAAAGCATTTGCATCATAATTTCCTTTAAATAATGAGTCCAAAATGAAAATTTGAATAAATTTAAATATGATTTTCCTTTCCCTCTGTGGGTCCTCAGTAGAGAAAACTGAACATCTTCATATTATTTGATTTGGAGAATACTGGTAAAGGATAATATAAAGTGATTCATCAAGATCAAGAATGAGAGTCTGAGTGACAATTGAAAATACTCATCTCCTAATTCATAGTTTTTCTCCAAGATAGTGTCTAACCTCAGCTGAGCCAGAGATATCATATAAGCCATTATACTATAATTCATAAGTTAAAATCTTTTTATGCTGAGCCTTAATGTTGAATTCTTTCTTATCATCTGACTCCAATTAGATGTCTTTCTAATATTACTGCAGTTAAACTTTACTTTTGTTAGCTTCCTGGTATATTTCTTGAGATATAGTTTATTTCCCCCAAATTAATGAAAACCTTAGAAATTTGTGCTGTGACTTTTCCAGATTTTTCTTGAAGCCTCTTAGAACAGAAGGCAGGAAGTTTTCACTGGGAAGGTGATATTCCTATTGTAACTTGTGTTGAAACTTCTTAGCCTCCAACCTACTACAGAGCATTGTACTGGTTAATTTTTCCCTAAGATGGTGTTTATCTACGTCAAGAAATTTAAACATAAATGCTCCTATGGAGAAAGAATAAGGGTGATCTATTTCGTTTTTTTTTCTTTCAGTTCAACATAGTCTTACATATTGGAGGGAATTGTTGTTACATATTCATGCATTCCTGTATATTGACATAGTGAGATGGTAAATTAAGGCCGATCCTCAACCAGGATCTACCCCCCTTCATCCATTCCCTGAACTCAGGTCTCCTCTGTAATTCCACCACACTATAGTTTGAAATGAACATACACATGTATAATAATTGTTGACATTTCTGAGCTTCTCTGCCTGTCTGTGTACAGCTAAGCTTCTAATGGGAGTTGAGTGTTCCCTGTTGTATTGATAACCCCCCCTCATCCCTCCTTCCCTTCTCCCCCCAACCTTCATAGGTATGGTTCCCCCAGCTTATGTGAATTTTCAACTACGATGAATTTATTACTTAAACTCAACTGACTATCATCCTGTTTTAGGTTTTACACATATGAGATAAAACATTTGGCTCTTAAGTCTCTGAGTTTGGGATATTTCACTCAGCATGATTTTTTACATTTCCATCCATTTGGTTATAAAAGGCATGATATCATTCTAATAGTGGAGTAGAATATATATTCAAAAATATATATCACAATTTTTGAATTCATTCATCCAGTGAGGGGCATCTGTGTTGGTTCCATAGTTTAGCTATTGTAAATTGAGCTGTTATAGAAAGAGTGACCTATTTCTAAATATAATTCCCCTACAGAAGTAAGACTAATGTCATGACCCTCATAAAGGCTCTCAGTGTAGGAATTAATGAATTTCAGCTGGAAACTTGAAGTGGAAGCATGTTCAAATGGTAAAAGGCTCAGAAACTGTCCAGGAGAGAAAAGTGATTCCCTCTCTGAAAGAAGCGGGTTGTGTGAGACAGCCACTTCCACCCTGACAAAGTTGTTGAGAGGTTGACCTAGTGGATTGGAAACATCCTTGAGAAACATACTCAGACAAAAGGAAAATATAATTAAAGGTTATTGATTCTGAGATGACTGAATACATCTTGAATCAAAGAATACAAAATTTGAAATCAAAAGTATGATCTAGAATTGTTTGGTGGGCTAAGTCCATACCTTCCCCATACCCTCTTATTAATATGAGATATTTGAATAGTACAGAAAAGTATAAAGGGTAATATTTGATCCATTCCACCATCTGTAGTTCAGTTTACTTTGGATCTTATTAATAAAGTTCTTACTCTTTTCCATCCTATAAAGTAGTAGCATAAGATATGGAAATTGCATTATAGGTGGAGATAATGAACTATACAGTTCAAAAAGCTAGAAGAAAGCATTACCATAAAGAAATGAGAAATGTTTGAGGAGATATACATGTTTAATCTGATTTAAACATTGTACAAGGTACGCATGTATCAAAAATATCATACTACTCCATCAATAAGTACAATTTTTATGTGTCAGTTAAAAATTAAACTAAAAAAAGAACATAATAGTGGATAATCTTTTCTTCAGACTTTGGAGAAAGAGGTAAAATTAATAGGCTTGGTGCCTTTTAGGGGAGAAATAGCAGAGTTTGCAAATCTCTTTAATTGCTACTAGCTTAGTTTTTAACTCTTTTATATCAGTTTTGACATAAAAGAAAATTGTACATTTCATCTTTTTTTTTGCAGGGAGAGAGAGAATATCGATTTTACTTTTTTCATATTTTTTTTTAGATTTTTTGACAACTTAGTTGTGTACGTGGTGCTGGGGTTTGAACCTGGGTCCTTGCACATACCAGGCAAGTGATCTACTGCTGAACCACTATTGCAGCCCCTCATCAATGTTTTAAAACTTATCGGCATAAGTTGTTAATAATGTTTTCTTATTTATTTTAGAATATCCACTCTATCTGTAGTTATGTTTCTATCATGATTAGTGTATGACCTCTTTATTTTTAATTTTTAGATTGGTTTCACCAACACTTTGTAATTTTGTGTTCTCAGAGTAAAAGCTTTTAATTTGTTAAACATTTCTTGTTTCTCAGTTTCCTTTGTTGTTCTTGCTTGTTTGTTTTTGCTCTGGCCTCTGTTAGTCAACATTATGGTTAAAAATTGGATTCTGTAATGGGAAGGGGAAGGGAGGGATAAGGGAGGGTAATTGGGGGGGCATTCCTGGGGACAGTTGCAATGTCCAGAATATATACACATCTTATACACATTTTATATTATTTTGTTAAAATCTTGTAAGGTTGCTCAAAAATAAAAAAATTAAAAAAAAATTGGATTCTGGAACCAGATTATCTCCATTCCTGCCCCAGCTCTGCACCTATCTGATTTGCATGACTAGGAACAAGTTACTTAGCTCCCGGGTACCATGTTTCCCATGTGTAACCTGAGAATATAATAGCACTTGATTCATAGGTTGTGAAGATTAGTTCAGTTTTCATAACTGTTCTGTGTGCTTGAAAAAAAAATCACAGTCTACTTGTTGGTTATGGGTTTCTCTGTAGGTCAGATTGGAATGAGTTTATTAATTGTTCAGTTGGTCCTGACAGATTGGTCTTGATCAACAACACCTGACCCAGACCTTAAGCCCATCCTATGTTTTCATGGTTGAGGTCTGTCCACCCTGCTCCTCCAGCGGCTTTTATAGTTTTTCTCTCTCTGCAGTACTCCTTGAATTTGTTTTGTGACTTGTTAATATTTCCATAATGGATTTATTTTAGCTAATATTTGCTCACTACATTTTGCCAATCTTTTGAACTTTCAACTTTTTATTTATTTATTTATTTTGTGGTGCTGGGGCTTGAACCTAGGGTCTCATGCATGCTAGGCAAGCACTCTGTTACTGGACTAAACCCCCAGTCACAACTTCCAACTTTTTTGCATCTTTGTATTTCACGTATGTATCTTGTAAACACCACATAATAGCTAGAATTTGTTTTGTTTTGCTTTCAATATTCCATCTGAAAATTTCCAACTTTGTATAAGTAATTATATAGATAATTATAATCCATTTACTTTTTTGGTGATTATTGATATATTAGACTGATTTTACTATTTTATTTCACGTTTTAAAAATTGTTATGCTTCTTTCTCGCACTTCTATCTTCTGTTTCAATGAACATATTACCTTTACTTTTCTCCTTTTTTATATTTTATATTTTATAAGTTAAATATACATTCCTGTTCTATTTTTCATTGGTTATTCTTTAAAAGGTTAATACATATGTTTAATGTAGCAAAGTCCAAAAAGAGTCCACTATGTGAATAAACTATGACCTTAAGATATTTTTTAAAGAAAGAATCAATTTTATTCATTTTCCCATGTGGCTCCCATTTTTCTGACACTTCTGGGATTTGAACCTGGATCCTTGCTTATGCCAGGCAAGCACTTTAACCACTGAGCCACTGCTCCAGCCCTTAAGACCTTAAGATGTTTTAGTGCTAACTTTCATTCCATATTTTTCATATTCTTATTGTTTGCTATTTTATTTACACCATGAATTTAATCCCAAGTTTATTCATCATCTTTATTTATAATAAGTTATTTTTCAACTTTACGAAAAATATATCAGTTTCTTTATTTAATGTTGTTTCTTCTGCATGGTGATGTATATTTCAAAGAGGGGCTGTGTTAGGAGTGTTCTTTCTTCAGCATCAGCATTCAGAAGATGCTGTTTTGTCTTCCGGCATCTACTGCTACTCAAGCCTTCTGAAGGACCGGTTGTCATTTCTTTATGCGTGTTCTGTTTTTTCTTTGATAGCTTTTAAGATTTTTCTCCTCAGTGTTGATGTTGCGCAGTTGTGCTGCCGTTGTGTCTAGGCATGCATTTGTTGTAATTTATCTAGCTTAGGACTAGGTGGGCCACTGCAGTGTAAGGGACTGGTAGATTAGGCAGAGAGCACACTCACATGCATTACTGATTTATGCTATAATTAGTTAAAGATATAAACATTTAAAGGAAGCCAGAAACCAAATCCAACTGTGCTTCCATAGATAGGATCATTATTGCCTATTCTCAGTCACACTAGTGCTGGGTTGATTCCATACTTACTCGACAACCTTCTGATCCTTGACTTGCTCTCTTCTAGGGTGAGAAGGTGCTGAAGAGGCTGATGAAAACATAGGATTGTCTTGATGGGAGGTCCCTAGAGCAGGAAACTGAGGCCTACTCACCCTTTAGTGGACAGGTCTGATGTGTCCTAGGAGGAAAACCAGGATAGCTTGGGGCACTCAGGGACTTTGGGCAGTAGCTCTTTATCAAAGGAGTGGAATGACACCAACATTTAAGGGCCACTTTGTTGGTGTGCACTCCCAGCCTGTGAGCTTACTCCAACCTCTCCTGCTGAGCCAGATTTTCTAATGTCTAATTGTTGTGCTGGCATTCTGCACCACAACAGGGAATGTACCTTGTCAGAATGCCTTCATCTCTAGAAAGAAAAGAAGGAATTGAGGATTTTCTTCTTCTTCTTCATTTATACACATTTAACATTGTGGTTTGCGGGGGCCCAGGCCAGGATTATTCTGTATATGCATGGGACATCCTGTGCCACAGCTCCTCTCAGGCATCCTAGATATTTGACCCTTGTTTCCTGAGCATCTCTGGAGGCTTCTTTCTTACATCTCTGGGCTGTGATTTCTTGATTGGTGACTGTAATCTGGGTGGCATTTGTGGACTCCTAGAAAGGAAACACTTAACCACTATCTGTCTTTGACAATGCAATATGACAACCATGGTGCCTTTTAGCAAGGATGGAGAGATGGTCATTCATTCTACCGCCTTGTGTCAAGGTGGTATTATTTAAAGAAACCTAGTTATTTTATTGTGATATTTTCTAGGAAGATTTACTGCAGTTCTTTCAGGGTGGGAAGGATCTTTGTGAAGCCTTGTGGAGGCTGTGCAGGGACCTTCTGCTTTGCGCTTGAGTCCATTGTGATGAGCATCGCCCCTACTCTTCCTCCCTGAATATTTTCACTCTTTTTCTGCCTTCTTCCTGCTTTTCCTCTCTCCCTCTGCTCAGTGAGTGCAACTTTCCACCTTCCTCTGAAAGCCTGTGGTGATTTAATTCACAGAAATATAGTACATTACTGCTGTTACTTATAAGTCTGCGTGTGAGCTCTACATCACCAGCTGATGGCCACAGTAAAGCCCCAAGTGCAGCCTACCGCAGACAATTCAGTGGAAACTCTTCTCAATGAGTTACTCAAATGGGCTACATACAGGAATATGCATTGTTTAGGGTGTGCCTCAGATTACTTATTCCAGTCCTGCTTACTCTGAGGTAGTAATTTCATGTTCAGAAGGTGTAATGAGGCAGGATAGGTTCACTTTAGCCAGAACAACATGTGCAAATGAGAAGCTTTGCCGTGCACAGAGTTGGACCAGAATGCAATACAGGAGCAGGTGTGAGTCCACCTTTCTGTCTTCGGGAAGTTCACTGCCTACTTGCAGTTCTGAGGACAGCACCCATGAAATAACCAAAGAACAGGACAGTAACTAATTGTGCTAAATAGTGTGGAACAGACTCCAAGAGCTACCAAAGTGCCCACATGAATAAATGTTTGTATGAACAGTTGTTTCTCTAAGAAGTTATTGGGCAGTTTCTCTTTGGGAGGTACTCAGCCAGTGGCTCTGTGGGACCTGCATGCACGCACAATCTGACCCTTCGCCTTTGGGGCCTTACAGTTGTTTAGGGTGAACAAAACAGGCACTTTGAAAAGTGAATATTCCTTGCAGCAATTTCAAGACTCCAAGCACTTTCAGGTCCAGGGAACATTCCTTGTCTTCTTTTGTTCTATCCAGTTTAAATTCCCTTTTATTTTGAAATTAAAATAGCAGAGGAAAGCTGTTTGGTTAAAACAACCTTCAGGGAAAAGAAAAGTGGAGACTCTTACGATAACTGATAACAATTTCCTGCATGTTGAGCCAGGTGTTCCACCTCCCTCAGACAAAGTAGAGGACACAGTAGAGGGAGGAAGGGACAATCAAACTCAGGGTTGGTGATGTCAGTGGATTTACAGCAAAGGTCACCTTTCAAAGTATCTGTAGTTAGAGAGAAGAAACAAAAAAGGGGTAGCAGTGAAATTTAGGAATAATCACCTGCAGACAAATTCCTCCTGACCCCCTAGGATTCATAAAAATCTTTGTCTCTTTCTTTGGGGCAAGTGGTGACTTGGGACAAGTGGATGATTCCAGTTTCTCTGCCTTGGGGTAGAGAACATTCTGGTTTCTTCTCCTGTTTGGAAGCAGATCAGGGTGGTGCCTTCTTCAGTTGCTCCTCATAATTCCTGATGGAGCTGTTTGGCCCTGCTCCTGCTGCTTTCTGCCTCAGGTAATGTCATCCCTGGGACTAGATGTTCCACTTAGGGTCCTAGCAGGCGTCCTGGCCTCCACAGTCCCTCTAAATTCCCATAAAACCTTACTAATCTTCTAGCTCCAACCTCCTGTCCTTCACTCCTTCCCAGGGACGTGGCCTTATGCACTCCATACATGGTTCACCGAAATGGCTTCCTGACATGCCTCTCTGCCCAGGATCTAACCTCCCTTTTAATTCACGTTTGCTTCAATTATTAACATTATTAAACAAAAATAGGATTAGGTTGATTCCCTGCTTACAATCTTTCAAAAGTTCCCTGAGGCTTATTGGTTACAGCACCAGCCTGGGACGCCCGAGGACAGGAGTTCAAACCACAGCACCACGTACACAACAGAGTGTCTGAGCAAGGAAAGCCACATGGAAAATGAAATAAAATTGATTCTCTCTCTCACTGTCCCTCTCTCTTTAAAAAAAAAAAAAAGTTCCTTGTTAGTTTGAAGATGAGACATGGCCTCTTCCCCATAGTGCTATAATCCTTTATTCAGCTCATGTTCAATTCTCACCAGCCGTACTTACTTCCTCTTCCAATAGCCTGGGGGCATACTGCTTTGCTTGAAACCTCCTTGCTCTTTTACCTGGCTCATTTTCCTCATCTCTTCAAGATTGTGTTCTGGTGACACCTCCTCCAGGAAGCTCTCCTTTCTTGACCGTATTTACCACCACTCTCCCTTGCCTGCAGACTGTTAGCTTCCTTCACAACATTCTGCATTGAAAGTGATAGTAGACATTAAAAGTGCTAGTAGATAAAGTTCTAGTGAACTTTACACCTCTTGAGGGCATAAAAATGGGTCTCCATTTGCATCCCTAAAGTTTTGCTCAGCCTGTACATACTGATAGTCAAAACATATATTGAGTCTGTTTGTTTAATGAATGAATGGCAATTAGAGTACTACTTGGTGTTAAGTGAGTGACAGATTTCTGGTGATGTGAGAAGGAAGGAGAGAATGATCCAGGTTGTAGAAAAGTCTTGAGCCTAAGGGCAAAGATGAGAGTGAATTTTGGATACTTCAAGAAATCAGTTGGTATTTTGGAGAAAGGTAATGATCAGATAGCTTGGGGCCAGACTTTGGTGTTTTAAACCACTACTTTGGACCTAATTGCTGTCAAATGAACTTGTTTTTCAAACATAATACCAAATATGTGCAAAGTATTATATATGATTGTATAAAATTTATTTCAGCAATATTAATTTTGAGTCTTCAACCAGATTGTAAACTTCTCTAAGGGTAAAGACAGTTTTAAACTCCTTGGTCAGGGGCTAGAGCTGTGGCTTAGTGGTTATGGCACTTGCCTGGCATGCATGAGGAGGATGCAGGTTTGAATCTCTGCACCACGTATGCATTGTTACAACAAAAGCCACATGAAAAACTAAATAAAAATTGATTCTCTTTTTCTCTCTCACTGTCCCTCTCTCTTAAAAAAAAGACAATAAAATAAAAAAAAAACACTCCTTGGCTATTGATTTTCTTTTTTATTATTCAACCAATGTTTGTTGAAAATCTACTATGTACTTGGAGCTATAGAGGAGATATACAAAGGATAATAAGACATTATCAGTTTGCTAAAGGTGACACTAATCAACAAATGTTACATCGCATGGAGGTGCTCTATTTGAGCTATATAAATGGTGTCTCAGGGTCATGAATGAAGGAATTATTAACTATATGGGAGGATTCAGGAAAAATTCTCAGAGGTAATATGAGCTCAACATACACCACTTTATCCACTGTCCCAGCTGAGGAATTTCCTTCAGATACCCTAGATAGTGAGTGAGTCTTCCTATTTCTTTCAGTGATGCTTCTAATTATATAAACTGTTTATTTTTATTTTTAAACCATTACCTTAGATGAAAAATTATTTCTTACAAAGTTAGTCAGTATTTCTGTCCCTGAAATGTCAGTCCATTGATTCCAATTCTGGAACTACATAGAGATAACTTGGTCACTTCCAAGAACGTCTTCACATAACCATTCCTTGAGCTTTCACCAGGCAATTGTTAGACCATTATTTTGGGTTTCCCTCTTTCATGGTAGAAGACTGGAACAGTTAGAGATTTGTTGGATGTCTTGATATTTGCATTTATAAGACAGTTTTTGAGGCTCAATAGACAAATGCAGTCGGTATCTTTGAATGTTATACTGATCCCTGGTGAAGCATATGAGAAGAGTGACGTGATGTAGCCAGTGTGTCAGCACCAGCGCACTGCACAGAGCTGTGGAAAACCGGCTGGAAGGGGCCTTTGAGACTTACCTTGTCCAATCTCCTCATTGTACAGAGGGTGAAGCCAGGATCCAGAAAGATAAAGTGGCTTTAAGAGCATACACAGTTAGTTTATTCCCCTGACCTTTGTGGGTTTCTAGTTGGTATTTGAAGACAGGCATGGGAGAGTTTGGGAGCTCACAGAAAGATGAAAGTGAAGTAATTATTTATCCTAATTAAAGAAGAATCTAAAACACTTGCTTAAAGCTTTTTCCAAGTTACTGTTTATATAATTAATGCTGTTGTGCTTTCTCCCTTTCTTCCAGGCCTCAGGGCTTGGCTGCTCTGACCCACAGCTGCCTCTGCTATGGACAGTCTTCTGCGTCTGTGGGTTATTGGGTAATGATTTGTATTTGCAAGGGAATGCCTGACTGGCATTCCGTGGGCTGGCTTAGTTCAGCTAGAGAAGCTTGATAATGAAGCCAAGGTTGAGGGGTTTGGTCCCTGTGAGCTCCTTAGCTTTGCTGTGATCCTTAGCTGCAGTGATGCTCCTAATCCCCATTAGTCATCTCATATGTGTGGGCTTTTGAAAGCTGTGGGGTGCCTGCAGAGAGTGAGGAAGGATGGTTACCTGCAGATGTTCACCTACAATGGAAAGCTGCATGTATAGCAAATAATAATGTTGATAATGGTAATTATCACAGCAACCAAGGCCCTACCTCCTAATGCTATCACCTCCAGGGTTAGGATTTCAACCTGTGAATCTGGGGGGACATAAGCATTTGCTCCGTTACACTAGCTGATATGCTATGGAACCTGCCTAGGGATGAACCTGTGTTCACAGTTCAGTTGAAGCCCCCAGATTTCCCAGCCTGCATGCTTGATTATGCATTGGTTATCTGAGTTTCAAATCACATATGAATTTGCCTGTTCTTATCTTATTTTAGTGGATTGACTGGTATTGTAGTCTACTGCTTAAGAATGTGGTCTCCAAGGCCAGAATTGTTGGTTTCAAATCCGAACTGTAGCATGTATGTATGATCTCTGTGATCTAGAGCAAATTCTTAGACCTCTTGGTGCCTCTTTTACTTCTGTAAAATGGGAAAATAACAAACATGTACGTTAGACTTATGGGGGAGATTGAATTAGTTAATACCAATAGAGGGTTTAGAGAGATACTTCATGTTAGGTATTATTGCTGGGTGACCTAATAAGGAGCTAATAGTAGCATCTTCACTTTTGAAAAATGCTCATTTGCATTGTTTTGTTATTCCAGGGTGTGGCAGTCCTAAATCGCAAGTCTGATATTCATAAAGAGAGGGTGAGAAGGCTAGGGAGAAACTAAGAGCCACAGGAGAAGATGTTTTAAAAACAAGCATGGATTCCTAAAAATAGTAATAAAAACCAAGATGGTGCTCTTAGGAAGGTCAAACTTTCTGCACCTTGCCCTCCTCTGTCCTCATTGAACATTCCAGGAGCTCATCAGTCATTGAAGGCCATTGTACAAAGTCTTTGCCAGGGAATACTGAGACGACTACTGAGTTCCCTCCTGTGGCCCTCCTGCTTATTATCTGGCTCCAGCCTCCTGTTAACAGAATCCCTGGGGGGAAAGGTGGTTCCCTTACATTAGATAGTCATGTTCTTGTTAATGATAAATTGATGAAGAGCTGCTTTTTTTAATATTAGGTGAATGATTCAGACCCCACATTATTCTTTGATACTGGGATTGAAATCAGATCAGGACATTTACTCTATTTTGCTATGAGAATGAGAACTAACTAAAATATTTGTTTTTCTTCTCTGTTACTAGAAATTGATATAGTTAATGCATTTCAGCTTTCCATTTTGATTGAAAAAATCAAGCTATATGAATGTGACAGGTGACTTTATTATTCTTTTGTTTTATATTGTCCTTTGATAGGCCACAAGCTTCAGAATAGGTTTTAGGACGTTAGCACAAATTGTCGTCCATTCCTGGCCCCAAAGACATCCAGCTGGGTTGCGTGGTGAGTGTGCTTTCAGCAGGATTCTGGGGCTTCTATACTGAAGAGTGAAATTGCCTTCTTTAGGGAGATCTTGTGCTTTGGTTTAGTTTCAGCTTTCCATGGCCAGTGGGGTCTGATGCTAGAAACAGTACTGAGTTCTGGATGGCACTGGAACTACAAGGGCTTGTGGAGGCTCTCTGGAGGCTAACACCCTGAAAAATTTGGTCTTCACTTCACCTCTAGGTTGGGAAAGAACACAGTCAGCTTCTGTGACTGTCGACAAACTTTATTTCCTAAGGACTTCATCTCCTGGTGACACATACCTTGTTTGTTATGATTACCTAAACACAGGCAGCTTGGGAACTGTCAGACTCTCTATAGATAGTCTCCTTTGCAGTGGTCCATGAGACATCTGAGGGAGAGTCCCCTGTCCTAGAATAAAAGTCCCCTGTAATTTCCCTCAAGGATTTTCTTGGGGACTTCTTTAGATTCTTTCCAAAACTACATGAATTAGAAACTAATCGAAGTCATGTTAACATGTTGATTTAGACCTAGGGCCTGTATCAACAAGTATAATCCCCCTTTGGGATAAATTATTGAAGGCAAGTACTTTGGATATAATTAGTATGGCACACATATTTGAAAAAAAGTGTCTGTATTTGTTTTGGTTGAGGGTTTGCAGGCTCATAATAACTTGCTTATTTGCAGGATTGTCTCTTACTTAGTGTTTTTTTCACCTAATATGTTTTTTTTTTCTTTTTTAGGACTGAGGACTGAACTTGGGGCCTTGCAAGTGCTAGGCAAGTGCTCTGCCACTGAGCTAAATCCTCAACCCCTCACTTAAGGGAGAATAAATTCTATGCAGGGATACATTTTTTGGAAAAGGAAAATAATTGTTGAGTACCTATGAAATATTGAGCACTGTATTAAGTGCTTTTTTTTTTTTTTAAGAAAGAGGGGACAGTAAGAGAGAGAGAGAAAGAGAGAAACAATTTTTATTTAGTTTTTCAAGTAATCTTCATTACTCAGACACTTTGTTGTGTACGTGGGTGCTGGGGTTTGAACTCACGCACTGGCGCATGCCAGGCAAGCGCCATAACTGCCAAGCCACTGCTCCAGCCCCTGTACTAAGTGCTTTATAGTTTTTTTGTTTTTTAAGGACAAATGTGTAAGATGAATTTTTTTTTTTTTAAGAGACAGGGACAGTAGAGAGAGAGAGAGAGAAAAGAGAATCAATTTTATTTAGTTTTCCATGTGGCTTTTGTTGCTCTGAGACTTTGTTGTGTACATGGTGCTGGGGTTTGAACTCACGTATTTGCACATGCCAGGCAAGCACCATAACTGCCGAGCCACCACCCCAGCCCAAGATAAAATTTTAAATAAGTTTTTAAATTCCCTTTACCAATAAAGAAATCAAGACTTACGATGTCATGATTAATACATTTGCTGGGCCGAGGTTCTAATGGGTCTGGCTCTTTCAAGTTTGCTCTGAAGTGTGGTATTGATGAATGGAAGCTGCATGGGAGGTGGGGTTTTAGAGAACTATGGCCACTGGGCAGGGCACTATTATACTGAGGAGAGCAGCAGAGCCTATTTACTTAGTCAAGTTTTCAAATTGCGCCCTTTATATGAATTGCCTCAGGCACTGGGCAGCTAGGGATCTTATTTTAGCAGAATTAAACTCTTTAATGGATTTTCCTCCCCATGCCCTGAGAATATTTCTGGTCTTCCTTTTCAGGAAGTTCTGTTCATCGCAATAGTCCACAAGCAAATGTATTTCTAGGCTTACGAAGAAAAAAAATAGAGAGAAAGAAAGCAATTAGGCTTCATTATTTTTTGCACATCAGGCACTCTTCTAAAAAATGTTCTTTTTCAATCTGTCTTGACATGAATTTAGAATTTTTCGAGAAATGACTCCCTTAGAGAAAAGCCAATGAAAGTGATGGTGGTAGGTGCTGACGATACAGTGGCAAGCGGACTTGCACTCCTGCTTGTCAAACTTCTCTCATCCTAAAGGGCTGTGGATTTGAAAGTGGGGGCCTTCCCCATTCCTCCTTTTAATACATGGAGTTTGAATATTAACATTTCAGGTGAAATATAAGTTTCAGACTTGCAAATTTTTGTCATGAAATCAAAGGGAATAGAGAATTGTAAGAGCAGAGGGGGAGTGTGTGGGAGATAAGAGGACCTCTTAGTGTCAGTAGGATGGAAATCAACAGGATAATGAGGACTTCTAGAGTAAATAATTTCCATTTTATCCCCAATAAGAACATTCCCTCCCTCACCTTTCAAATTCCCTGCTCACCTTCTGTGCATCCGAAACAAATGATTATCTACTCCTCGTTCCTGAAATGAGCACTGAAGAAGGTGTAGTTATGGAATTCTGAAGTGTCTCTCCGGGGCCCTCTCTCCTAAGTGGGTAGACCATAGGCATTAACATGTGTGCTGGCTTTATACTGGTTTTGCAAAGCCCTATTTGTTTTTATCATTTGAATTTGTGAGTGTAGTAATACCTCCCCAAGTATATTAGGTATTCTTATCTTGGGGATTCATAGACAATTCTGGAATTTCTGCAGAAAAACAAGAGATTCTGTATAATGTGTGCAGTTAAAGCTAGCAGAAATAAAATGCAACGGATAGGCTGTAGATTTCCTCCATTTTAAAATGACATTTCTTTTTTTCTGTCTTCTTCACTAGTACAGGTTCTGACACTTTCTCTGCCCAGGGATGATCTTGAAGCTTTTTTAAAAATGATAGTCCAAGTATTTGGAATGGCCTTAGTCCTTCTGTGTATGAAAGACTGAAGCACATGCACTAAGGGAGCCAAGCCATGAAGAGACAAAGAAACACACCCTCTTTTCTGTGCTTGGTCTTCAGTGATGATGGGGGATGGGACTTTGGAACGGGCTGTCATCACTTACCTGTGTTGGTGTGAAAATGATCTCCTAAACCATGTACTAGGCACGTCTTTTCTCTCTTTCTCTTTTAGGCGTGTAGAAAGTACCTTGGGTTAAGATGAAATCAGCACAGAGAAACAGTACTTTCTAGGACAGACATCAGAGTGGGCTTAGCCCTCAGACCTCAGTGAAGTGTGATGCTTAGTGAAGAATGGCTCTGTGTGCGTACCTCCATTCTCTGTGCCCTCATCCTCCTCTGCCGGATGCGGATTGATATGCATCAAACTCGACTGATGTACGTTCCCATCATTGATCAGCACCTGAAAATGAGAATAAGAAAGAATGACCAATACTCAGTGCTTTTCAGTGGAAAGCATCTCGAATTCATACATTTTCGTGGCATAATCAGGTGGTATAGGAATTTCCTGTTTTTGAAAGAAGACTATATTGAAAAGGGAACATGATTATGTCAAGGTTGCCCAGAAAAATAAAAAAGGATTATGTAACTTGAAAATATTATTGTCTAAGATGCCTGAAAAAAAAAAGAACTATAGCCAGGCATAGTGGTGCACACTTGTAATCCCAGCAGCTCAGGAGGCTGAGGCAAGAGGAATGCAAGTTCAGAGCTAGCTTCAGCAACTTAGAGAAATCCTGTCTCAAAATAAAAAAAGTCTGGGGATGTTGCTCAGTGGTTAAGCACCCTTGCGCTCAATCTCCAGTATCAAAAAAAAAAAAAAAAAAACTACATATAATCTCAAACTTTATTTAACTCTCTGTTTAGTCACTTAATTTTATTCTGCAAAGCATTTAAATTGACTGAGATTATCATTTACACATTGGGACCTTTAAGCTCTTGTTATTTTTGACCTTGTTGAGAACATCTCTGATTCTTTTCCTTCACTGGACTGTACCTCGTAGAGTACAGGTTTGCCTTATTTGTAGTTATCAATGAGTAATTACTAGTGAAACAACTGAATAATAAAATACAATCTTTAACAAAGACAAAGGCAGTGCAGTATAATCTTAACTTTTATAACTGGGGGTATGGTCAATCTGAAGTAGATAACAGTCTGAATTGTGGAAATATGTAAAGAAATATAGAATATTCTATTTGTATGTCCTTGCCAACTGATTTGGTTAAAGAAGTGCTTTCAGGTAGACAAATTGTGAAGCTTGCTTTAATTAATAGATTCAATCACACACTATACCAAGTTTGAAAATAAATTTTCTGCATAATACCCAAATACAAAAAAATTATTTTATCTCTTAAGTTGATATGATTTCAACTCTAATTTATTTTTTTATCCTTTACAAACTCTTCTTACAGCAAGTTAGTGAAAGCCTGACTGCTGGGATATAGTCACCGACTGGTGGCCAGGGTAGCCACCCTTCCTTGTATTATGCTAAGCTTTACTTCCTACAAGTGAGCAGCATTTTAAAGCAGATTTTTTTTTTTATTTTGAAATAAGATGTTTTCTTTCTGTAAGGTCTTAGGTAAAAAGTGTTGCACTTTTAAATACATCTAGAGATGCAGTGAACATTTGGTTAACTGAATTAAACTCTGAAGTTCTTGTATGAAAAAAGCCTGCATATGTATAAACTCTTACTGGCGGAGTTTGAATGTTCTATTTTTAATATATAGGTTTAATAGAGACAAATTTTCCTTTAGTAGCTCTATTTTCCCACTGTTGCTTCCATTTCTGCTATCCTCAAAAGGAAAGCAGTCAGGAGACAAACTTTTACGTTAAAACCTCATAAATCTTTCCAAGTTAAACCTGAAATCCCTCATCTGAGGACCAGAACTCCTAGAAACGTGGGAGGAGGAGTGACTTTGTACTTGGAACCTGTCTCCTTTCTTTCAAGTCATTCGTAGGAGGATGTCAACTCTTTACTGCAAATGTATTTCTACATTTGAATACATAAATGATAGAGTTCCTTACCCTTTATAAGTTTCTCTCTGACAGGTAGGCTCAGAAAACATCTCTCCCTAAAACTGAGATGTTGATATAAATATCTGAAGAAAAATTCTAATCACAGTATACAGTGAACAGGCTCACTGATCTTGTATACCTGGAAAAAGATTTTCAAACAGACTTTGTCAGCTCAGCCTTGGCATTCCTTGTCAAACAAAAGCATGCCTAAAGACACATTTCAAAAGCAGACGATGCAGAACTTGCTAACCTGCAGAAAATCGAAAAGGAACGCAGAGGCCAAGAACAAACAGAATAGGGAACCAACGAGGAACGGTGCGCAGTTCTGAGAAACCATTTCAGAGAACCAAATATGTTTTTAAAAGACCACATCAATAATTAAGCATCAGCAGGTCAAATTCCATTTTTCATTTGCTGCAATTGTCTTCAGATTTGTAATAAGGAAATGAAATGATTGATTTAGTGTCAGCAACAGAACAAGCTAATACTCTTAATCTGGAGAATAGGATGGGGGAAAAGGGTGGCAGAGGGAAAGAAATCTTATTTTTTCGAGGATGCTTACACAAGTTGAGTTACCACCCGTTATGTCAGGACTCGAACATTTCAATCAACCATAGCTGAAGTTGAAGTTTATCTCACTTTTTGAAAGGCAAGACTTTTTTCTCTACTCAGATTTAAGTTTCTCATGTGACTTAACTTTGGTTGACACTTCAGTGATTTGATAGTGTGCTGTTCATATTCAGTATGATGTAAGACTCAGCTTAACCGCTGTCCAAATGAAAGCATAAGGTTTTTAAAAAAAATAAGGTTTTCAATGGCTTTAATATTTTTTTTTCTGGCACATTTGCAAAATAGACCAGAAAAAAATGTTACTTATAGTATGATTGGATCTAGACATTGCCGATAGATTTTTTTTTAACCTTTATACACTTGTGCTACTTACGTGAAGCATAAACTTGTGTGTGCCTGGACATGGTGATTGGATAGTGTCATTGCTTCCCAGTAACTGCAGACCTACCATTTTACAGGTATGTGGTACCTGACAAGTTACTTGACCTTTATGTGCCTCTGTTTTATGTGCAAAACAGGAAAATACCTATATACAGCATTATTGTGAGCATTACCTGTAAACATACCTAATATGTGTAGGGTGCTTGGATCACTGACTGGCACATGATAGGTGCATAAATATGTATTGTCATTGTGGTGGTATCTGCCACATCTGTACAGATATAAAATTATTTTTATCTTTTTAAAAGCTTTATTCAGATATAATTATCATAATTTTACCCATGTAAAGTGTATGATTTAATGGTATCTTGCAAATTTGCAGAATTATGCAACTATCACAATCCAATATTGTTTATCCATTCACCAGTTGGTGGTTACATGGATTGATTATTCATACTTTTTAGGTATGAATAATGCTGCTATGAATATTATCAGACAAGTCTGTGTGGACACACATTTTCACCTCATTCTGTATAGATTATGTTTTTATTTTCTTTGGATGGACATTTAGGAGTAAAATTCTGGGTCATATGGTAAATTTAGGTTTAGATTTTAGGAAACTGCCAAACTTTGATCCAAAGTAGCTGCATCATTTCATATTCCCACCAGTTATATTTTAAGAATCCATTTCCTCCATGTTCATGCCAATGCTTTTTATTGTCTTTTTTTAATAGCTTTTTTTTTTAGTGAGAGTGAAGTGATGTTTCATTGAGATTCTCATTTTCATTTCTCGTGTGACTAATAATGTTGAGCATGTGCTTACTGGCTGTTTGTGTATCATTTTGTCTTATTTTTGTGAAACATCTACTTAAATCTTTTGTCAATTTTTAAATTGTCCTTTTATTATTGAGATGTAGGAGCTTTAAAAATATGTTCTGTATACAGGTTCTATCAGAAACACAATTTGCAAACATTGTCTCCCGATCTGTGTCTTATCTTTTTATTTAATTGATGGTATCTTTTAAAGTCCAAAAGCTTTTAATATTTATAAAGCCTAATTTATCAATTTCTTCTTTGATGGATTGTGCTTTTGTTATATTTAAGAACTCTGTGCCAAATCTGATGTTATGAAGATTTTCTACATGTTCTTAATAAAATTTTATAGTATTGTCGAGCTCTTATATTTAGGTCTATAATCATTTAGTCTTTCATTGAGAAAATCTTTGTTGCAATTACACAAATAAAAAGACTTGGCATATGCCTGGAGAAGTTTACAGTCTAGTGATAGGATAGGTGCATCTGCAAATTCTCGAGGCATGGGGTTGCCATGGCAGAGGTAGGTGAACTCTACAGAAAGAGCAGAGGAGAGAGAGCTAAGCTTGTTTGTGGGAGTCAAGTCTCATTTTTAGGTAGGTGTTAGTGCACTAACTGAGGACTTTCAGAAGGAGGAATTACATAGTGGAGATGAGTGGAAGAGAAAGATGAAATTGGCATTAAGAGTTTTGAATTTGAGGGAACTGGGGAACAGTTAGCTGGAAATAGCTGGTGGCAATTATTTATATAGCTCTCTAGTTTAGGAAGTGGTTGGGCTAGAGATGGAAAATTAAGGCCTCTTCACATAATGCTTGTAGCAGTGGGCTTGGATATGTTAGAACATATAATAAAATCACTTTCTTAGGACTGGTGGAACATGCTTGAATTCCTCATTAAATGTACAGAGGCACACTCTGGAAGCCAATTAGCCTTCAGCTTGGTAATTCATCATGTATTAATGCATGAGAGTTTAATTGCTTCTCATCTTGACATGCTTTTCCTCTCAGTGGCGGTGTGACTCTTTCAGAGGTAGGTAAGTGATCACCTCGGAGTTCTGGTCACTATCCACAGTCACGGGTCCTGACATGGTGATTCGGGGACCAGTTCCTTCCAGCTTTTGGCTCCACCACCCTCTAAAGCCTCAAGGGATCTGCATCCTAGTGGCATCCTTCTGGCTGGGAGAAGATACACTGTTTTCAGTTCCTTCACTCAGATGCAGCCTTGGTTCTCATTCCATTGATGGCTTCATTTAGATGCAAGGAATCTGCTTCTCCGGGACAAGTCTGTATATTGGAAGAGGAAGCATGCATTTTTGGAGGATGGTTAGTCTTTTCTAGTACAGTAGCCACGATGATAGAGAATATTGCAATCTAAAATTTGAAGTACATTAAAAAATGCTTCACAGCTGGGCATGGTGGCACACCCCTATCCCAGCTACTGAGGCAGGAGGATTGCAAGTTTGAGGCCAACTGTGGCAACTTAGTGAGACCACGTATCAAAATTTAAAATAACAGAAATGCAAAAGCCTGGGGTGTAACCTTGTGACAGAGGATTCGCGTAGCATGTGTGAGGTCCTGGGTTTAATTCCCAGCACCACAAATGAAGCAAAACAAAAATAAAACAAAACAAAAAACTGCTTAACAGTGTGCCCGATTATTGATTAACTATACTTTCTGAGCCCTAGCTGTATGCTCAACACCATTTTAGGCACTATAGGAATGGAACTAAAGCATGAATTGATTGACCAATAAAAAGATATTTACATGGTCTTTTTTTTTAAGAGAGAAGGACAGTGAGAGAGGGAGACACAGAGAGAATCGATTTTTATTGAGTTTTTCACATGGCTTTCGTTGCTCTGACACTTAGTTGTGTACGTGGTGCTGGGGTTTGAACCCGTGTACTTGCACATGCCAGGCAAGCGCCGTAACCACTGAGCCACCACTCCAGCCCCTACGTGGTACTTTTTTTTTTTTAACAACAACATTTTTTTTATTAAATTGCCATCAAAGCTGATATCTCCAATTACGTGGTACTTCTTAATGATCATAGCACTGTGTGGAAACGTAAGTTTAAATTATGACCCTTCTCCTTGAGGAGGTGAAAGAGAGTCCTGTGAGATGATCTGCTTTTAGTACCAGAGAAAACATGAACTTTAGTAATGAGTAGTACTATATATACTGTTTAGAACATAAAATCCTGGAGGTGAGGCTGCTCAGAGTGGGCATACCAGAGTGCGTAGGGTGAGGACTGGCCTTACAGAATGGGATTTGGATGGATAGAGTGGAGAGGAGGGAGCACCCCAAGAAGAGGAGCAACTGAGATGCAGCAGAGGCTGAGGGAATGCAGGTGTTCCTGGAACAACAGAACAGTCCGACGTGTGGGGCAATCAGCCAGCCATCTCAATGAAAATTGATCTCATCTGTTACTGCAGCATAAACACTAGTTTCTGGATTTGTACAAATTTTGGATTTATGAGGAAGGGGGATTTTCTGTGGGTCTGGGGTGGGAGGACCATAGACCAAGAAAACAAATAGTGTTTTTTAACCTGAGCTCTAAATTGTAATTCACAAGGGCAGATGCTTTAAATTGCAGGCTTTACTTCCAGATTTTATTGTTTCTCGCATTGGTAGCTTGGTGTAACTTGCTCACTCTTTGTAGTGGACTCCAGGGTGAGCAGTAGCAGGGATTTATTTATTCAGTGATGGTTAATGATTCTCCTGAGCCAAGCAGAGTAAGACAGCTCGTGGAAAAAAAGGCTATCTTGGTTGAATGGGGTCATCTTATAAAGGGCTTTGACAGTCAGACAGCTAAGCTCAGACTTGATGTGCTAGGTACCAGGGAGCCATTGAAAGTTTCAAAATAGGAAGGTAACTTTTTGAGAGTGTTCATTAATGAAGATTCATCTTGCACCAATATGCAGATGGATGGAGGTGAGGGAGGCTGGTGGGAGGGAGTTTTGTTTCACAATTAAAAAAAATCCAGGGGTGCAGGGATGAAGACTGGTATAGAGAGAATGGTGAAATATGCAGGAAAATGGTCAATGAAAGGGAGGAGCCAATGTTCTGTTTATGATACCGGATGAATGCTGGGAGAGGCATTACTGGATGGAGGAGTGAGATGATGCCAGCGATGGCAGAGGAGCTGCGGGTAGACAGCATGCTGCAGTCAGTCAGGGGAGGGCATTTGCAACTCAGTCCATCCACTCCCCCAGATAGCAGGCTTTGCTCAGAGTCTCCTCAGGTGCCCTGCAGCTCTCTAATCTGAGGATAAAGGATAGCAAGCCAAGACCAAAGCCTTTTGAGTAGTCTCTAATTTTTATTGACAGCCCCGAAAAGTTCTAGATGCACTTAGCACCTCCAAAGAAGCGCTAAATGATTTAACATTTTGGGGACAAATTGGTTCTATTAGTCTCTAGTGCCAAATTCACCAAAAATAGCTCATTAGCTGTGCATTGTGATTTCACTAGGGTGCCCTGCTCTTGGCTGAATTCCAAAGAACACATTTGTATAAAAATGTTCCCATTATGGAGTGTGATACCTATTAATGGCACACCATATGCAGCAGAGCATCTCCCCTCGCCTCCGCACCGTCTTTCAACCTGAAGTTTGTAGTTTCCATCCATTTTTGCCAAGTGACCTGCTTTGCAGGGGTTTAACTCTACCTAATGGGCTAAGGCCTGAGATGCTGCAGCAATCACTCTTTCATCGGGGTTTAAGCATCTTGGTTTTCCCTTTCTCTGTGCCCACTGCCAATCCTGACCCTTTCATTCCATCCTAGCCTAGGGGAAAGAAAGGGAGGGGCAAGGTTGAGCATGGGCTCCAAGCCCAGACCTACAGCTGTGTCTGATTGACCGACATTTCTGTTGTTAGCTGCAAAAAAAAAGGCCACTTTTAATGGCCGAGGCAAGGATGACCAGCTGGTGTAACAGGCCTTGGGTTTTTGCCTGGTTGTGTTAAAATTCATCAGTTCCAGTCCTTTTTTGTCTTGTATATGATTTCAAGGGTGATGTTTCTAGACATATCCTTTGTTGATGTTCCTGGCCATCAAATAAAATGTGCAGTTTTTTTTTTTTTTAAAGCAATACCCTCCATCTTGTAGGTGGCTAGGTGGCTTTAAACTTTCGTTAAAAATAACAGAGCAAAAATAAGTGGGGATGCTTGTTATTTATTAGGAGAGACCTGCAGGGAGGCTCAATAACAGTAGAAAATAAAGAGGTCATATAAAATACAGAAATCTCAATAACTCAACTAAACATTTGCCTGAAAAACAACATTTTCAGAAATTCTGAATCTTAAACCCATGGCAACTTTAATGTTAAATTGAACATGAAATTGTTGGATCTGGAATGTAGATTTTCATTTTTGGTCTTGTGCTAGAGTTGAGAATGGCACCATGGGCTGGAATGATGGGGAAAGGTTTAAGTCAATGAAATATATCAGTCTGTACAGTTGCATTTTTCTTACTCAGTTCATTTGAGAGTTTATTGTTTAAAGCATAGGCATTAATTCAACATTGAACAAACACCTACAACAGATTAGCACTGTGGGTAATGATACAAAAGTGAACAAGACAGTCTCTAAGTTCAAAATAATCATATATGACATGCACACAAGTGTTTAAAAATCCAAAAGGTGAAATTTTAAATTAACAAGCAAACAAATAATCAAAGAAAAACAAATTAGGAGGTATGAATACTTTGCTCATTCAGTGGATGGTGGTATGCTTCCTGGTGGAAATACTGAGGAATGAGGCTTTATGCCTTTCTGCATGCATTGGGCTGGCCATTTTCTGGAGGGATTTGAGCTGCACTTGGAAGGCTACAGAAGTAAGTTTTAGCTTGCTCATTTTAATTTTCAGAAATGCCACAGCCCTAGCCTTTAACCACAAACTAATTTTAATTCTGTCTTTGAAAAGCCTCAAATTGAAATAAATCCATTTCTTTTTAAGAGCATGAAATTATGTGAAAGTTAATTTCTATTTCCCTTGGGTACATACCTCCAACCAATAAATTATCTTGAGACTAAGATGGTAGATCTTTTAAAAACATAACACAGAATGATGTTAAACTTTATTGATAGATCAAAGAGGCCTGGTTAAAAATCTCTATGTACAGTTTTCTAATCATACATCCATAATTTTAAATTAATGATTCTCAATTGAGACTCTCTGGAGCAGGTCATACGATTTTGTACTGGATATGAGTTCTGAAGTTGATGCTGACATGTAGCTGGGGTTGAGACCACTGCTTTACATCTAGAAATTGGAACACATAAAATCATCTACTTAAAAAACAGAAGCATGATCTAGAGATAGCACATTAATTGCTCTTTTTACTCCACTATTATTAATTGGAAAAGAGAAAAAAAATTTCTCCTTAATATATTTTGCAACTGTGAGAGTGATGTGGCATGAATCTTGGGAAAGAATTATATTCACAAATCAGGTTATGCTACTTTCCATCTTTAGAAATGAAAATGACCTGTTTTCCAGTAACACCAATAAAGATGAGTTGGGATACAACACTTAGGAAGTTCCTTAGACTGCTCTGGGAGGTCGTGTGGATGAAATTTTGCAGCATGATGGGATGCAATTTCATTTCTATTTTTGGACACATAATCTTTTATATATGTACATGGTGCTTGCTCTTCCCCACCTCCCCTGTGAGGTTCATTTGCTGCCCTTTCTGACCCTGCAATGGGCTCCAGGCAGCTGACCCCTTGTCTGCAATACCCACTCCCTACTCACCTGGTGGAGGCTATATTTCCTCAGACTACAGTTCCTGTTGGCTCTTTGGCTCTGGCTTTCACCAAGCTCCAGAACACTGTTTCCTCAGGCCCATGGTGGCAGCAGTTCCTCACTATTGCTAGTCCTTGACACCACCATGGTGTCCTCATGGTGTCCTGACTCTGTTCTCTATACATCCTTCTTTCTCATCCCACTGCTTCTGAGTCCCATCTGAGTGGGTATTCTGCTGCCCACTAGGACCTCTCTGGTCACCAATTACAATCCAGATTGCTTCCCGAATGTTAACCCAGAGAATCCCAGAAAATTTGTCTCTTTAGAGACCAATCAGAGCAGCTTAAAATGACTAAGTACAAGGACAAGAGCATCAGGAAGAAGAGACTGACCAAAAGGGGTTCTCAGAGGAAAAATTTTAACAGATTAAAGCAGACAGGGAGGTAGGAGAGATTTATGCTGACTGCAGAGAATGTGTAGGAACATTAAAAAAACTGCTAGAATTACCTTGCATTCACAAGAGAACATTTTGGAAATGGATATTGCTAGCCAAATGATGAAGGCTTGCAATCACATCTCACATATAACCATGGACCTGAAAGAAATAATGCTGACGGAAGGCCAGAGTGAGAATAAATATAGTAACTGCTAACTACAGGCAGGGCACTATCCTTGCTCTGGTCGTGGATGTTTCTGGCATCCACTGCAGCACTTCCTGTGTTGCTGGGAAGGTGGAGAAGTGCTGATGACAGGTGTGCATGTTGGGAAAAGTTTCTGTGTGCTGTAAGACTTTTTTAGTCTTGGCAGGTTACTGGAAGGCAAAATTTGACTTCATGTTATGTCTTGTTTCTCTGTTGTGTGTGGATGCTTTCAAACATACATATTTTACATACTGATAGAGATATACAGTTTGATATAAACACTTGGATTTTTCCCTTAGTATAAGATTTTGTCAACAAAAAATCGACAAGTGTATTCTCAGAGCTTAGCATATATAAAGCACTATGTAAACATGTGTGCTTAATTTCATTATTCATCATGAATGAATATGAAACAGTCACAAAGAGAAGACATTGTCCTGCTCCTAAGCATCCTGGTGTAATGTGGAGAGCTTCAACTTACCCTGAACTCACCTGAATCTCTCCTGGCTGGGACAGATGAATACATTCTCTAAACACAGAAGGAAAGTAAGAAGAAGTAGAGGTGCAAGATCCCATACAAATAAGAAAGTAAGGCAAGAGCTTTTTGAAAAACAAAACAAAACAAAATAAAACTCTATAGAGTTCTTAGTTAATAGACAGTAATAGCATTTTGCTTCAACTGCGTGCTTACATATACCTGTGCATTTCATAAGTTGAATTTTTTGTATTCTTATGCCCTTTGTGGTAGGTTGTGTTATTCTCTTTTTGCAGAGGAGCAAATTGGTTCCCATGGAACTTAAATTGCTTTCCCAGGGTCCTGCAGCTCAGAACGTATAGGACTAGGATTAGATCTGAGGCATTCTGATCCCAGAGCTGGGGAGAAGTCACATCTTGTGGAATCCAGAAAGACTCTATAGAAGACTCTGCATTTGAGAAGGGTCTTGACAGACTGCTAAGATGTCAGCAATTTGAGATAGTGCATATGGTAGATAGGGAAGGGCCAAGATTCTAATTGAAAGAAGTGTCAACCTCTGAAAGTGTAAGTTTTTAATCCTAATCATATCTCACTTGCAGTTACTTCTCTTCCATTTTCCCTGTTGTCACCAAATAATATAGACATATAACTCAATTCCAAAGCAACCACGAGTCTGGAAAACTGAAAGGTGAGCTGAGTATCCCTGAATACAACCCTTGATTGGTGATAATGTTAAGCTGGTCATGCAAGTTGGATACCCCAAACTGTGAAACATGAGCTCCTGTGTCTTTGGGGAGATCTCTCAAGTTCCTCAGCTAGGAGGGGCTTTGGTCAGTTCAGGCTAAGTTGAAGTTTTCTTTCCACATCAATGATTCATCTTAAAAAAAAAAAAAGTGAAGTTACTGAATAAAAGTGAAATTGGGCTTTCAAGTGCCTCCAGCCATTTTGGAGTCCTGCCTTCCAAGGGCGCCTTGCTGTGTGGGTGTTTCTTCTTCTCTGCGTGGTTTCACCTCAGGTAGGGCTTCTGCAGCAGGGTTAAGCCTTTCAGGAGAACCATGGGGAGCCCTTCTGGATATGGGTTGAAGGAGGAGACTTGATCAATTAATCAGCCACCATTACCTGTTGAGCACTTCCTCCATGAGTCTAGACCTGTGCTCAATACATTTATGAGAGAGCAGTTTTTTTGAAGTTCAAAGGTGATTATATCTTGTGGTTAAATTTGTTTTCTTCTTATACTGAGCTATCTCCGAGATAAAGGTAGTTGCACTTTCCCACCCAACCAGGAACAAGTGTCCCGGTGTGTGTCACACAGGTAAGAGTTCTGTCCTGACTCCTTCGAACCTTGTGAACATGGAGGCAGCTGTTGCCACTAGGCTGTGGGAAAGGCTGGTTCAAGGGGTGAAAGGTTTTTCAGAGCACTCTACTGGGAAGAGAGAATGAATGGAAATGAGGGAGGAATTTGGATGAAAGCAGAATGTGATGTCTTCAGTTTGGACACTCAGGTTAGTGCAGCAGAAAGCTGTTCCAAAACCACCATGGTTCTACACAGAGCCAGAAAGAAGGTGTTTTTTTTTTTTTTTTTTTTTTTTTGTCTTTCCTATCTTCATTCAGCTCCCATTTATGAGTTACTTTCTTTTAATAAAAAATATTTTTGTCCACATGAATCTACAAACAGATGCGAAGTATTTCCATCTGAACAGGAGCCAAGTACAGGGTACCCTACTTTGCATGGCAAATGGTTCCTATGAACCTAGGGAATCCAGAAACCCAGCTCCCACAGTTGTGGGCCTGGTTTCTCCCATCTTAGTGCAGCCTCTTCAAAGAATGAAGCTCCTTAATGACCTTTGGATTCAGAACAACTCTTAAACTCTGTCTCAGAGAGACAGCTGACTTCTTTCCAATCTTAAAGAGAGCTGAAAAATGCCAGGCCTCCTTGATCAGGCTGGCAGCTCCTGGGTCTCTGGCCTCCTTCACCTTGCACAGTTACTGAAAAAAGCTGGGTATATAGGCACTGGTCTGGTACAAGGGGAGGAAGGAGTCTTTGTGACAGAGAAGGAAAAGGGGACAGCTGGTCAGATGGAATGAGAAGGCCCCCAGCCAGCTCTTTGAGAGAAGGGAGTGCATTTGATGTCCTCTAATGGTGCCCCTGACTGAGGGGCCATATGGAGCCCTGGCTCCTGCATGTTTCCATCTCCCTAGTTTGGACCACCTTTTCCTGCAAAAATCATAGTGTCAATTGGGTCAAGCAGTTGCCACTGATAGTTCCTGCTGCTTTGCTCAGAAGGGGAGAGTTAAAAATATAAGCATCTGATCCTATTTCCTCTTTTTTAGAGATTCATCAAACTTTAGCATTTCAGAGTCTTCTAGGAATGTATTATTTCAAATACCTGTTCTTAAAGAAGGTTGAAGTTAACTGTGTAAACCGTGGGCAGAAACTGATAGGCAAAGGAAAATCTGATGCTGCAGACGCACCTGAGAACTTCCACAAGCCTGTGCCCCTCTGTATGACTGCCTGCTGCCTGCTCCTGATTTACACAGCTACACCACTACCGGCTTCAAAGGCATTGGAGTTTGTAACCCCCACCTAGGCACTGGCACTTTCAAGCGGCTTTTTGGTGGAAACATTTCTAAATGGTATTTGCTTCTCTGTTTCCTTGGAGCAACATGCAATGAATATAATTTTCTTTTGTGCCTTTATCAAATGCTCTAGTAATAGCCATAAATTCAGAGTTAGGTAGTATGGCCAAAGAGCTGAGTAAAACTGACCCTAGCAGGCCTGGGAACTTGCTCTGGAAAGCCTCACTGCCCTTTTCCTAGATTGTCTGATGCTGGCAGAGGCCAGGTGATGCTGAAGCAACAGCCTGACCTGCTGGATAGCGTAGGTGGCTGCTCCTCAGAATTAATGAGTGAACCAAGGGCTGAAGCTTGCTCCACGCTGGGATATCACCATCTTTGTCACTCCCACAACCGTGGTCTTGGCTGCCCATTCCAGGAGCGTTGGGGAACTTCGGCCTGGTGGACCCAGAGGACCAATGCTGTGCAGAGCCCCACAAAACCAAACATCTCTTCCTCCAGTATGTGGCTTTATGGGCCTTTGTGATTTAGTGACTTGTGGTCTCTGACCCATATTATGGGATTTTCCAGTAGTTCAAGTGACTTTGGCACATTCTGATGGTGTGACTGCCTTCCCCAACTCCTGGCAGAAGCTATTGCCTTTTTGTGGACAACACTTGTTCCTTTGCTAATACTTTCTCCATAATGTCATACAAATTTTTATCTTGTGCATGTCATCTTCTCAATTAAATTGTGAATTTCTTAAAGACCACAATATCTTTTATTTATTTTTGCAGTTCTAGCATAATGCTGGGCAAATGGGGGATGGGGAGAATTTGTATTGAACAAGATGTGTATTTTGTGGAAATGGAGTCACAGGTGTTTTTATTTGTGTACCTCATATGGTAGTGTATAAGAATGGGCCTTCTTTATAGTAGTGCATAATCAGGGGGTTCTCCGGAGAAAACAAACTCAATAGAATGTATCCTGGATATATAAAATAAGCAGGGCCGGCTGGCAGGCTGGAAATTCAGGAGTTGATGTTGCAGTCTTGAATTCCACAGGGCAACAGGCTGGAGACTCACACAGGACTTCTGTTGCAGTCTGGAGACTTACTGCTCCAGGAGACCTCAGTTCTTTCTCTTCAGCCTTTCAACTGTTTGAATGAGGCCCACCCATACATAGAGAATAATCTATTTAGTGAAAGCTGTTGATGTAAATACTGATTACATCTCAAAATACCTCTGCAGCAAAATCTAGACTGGTATGAGACCACACAACTGGATTCTGTAGCCTAGCTAAGTTGACATGTAACACTAATCATTACAAGTTGGATATCTACTTAATAGGTGTTTAATGAAGAAATTTATGGACCATATTGTGTGTAATATTTTATACTTAATTATTTTACAAATTGCCCTTTTTAACTCTTTACAAGCCATGAAATGACTAGAAACTATTTTAAAGCAGGAGGATGAGAAACCTTTACAAAACAGTAGAAGTAGATTATATTGGGCAGCACAAATCTCCATTAATATTGTAATGGGAGTTATGGCCACCGCATTTCTCTCTCTCCAGAGTTCTTCTCACCTACCTACTTATCCTTAATATTTTAAAGATATTTTAGAATATATCTGACTGGCTACTCCGTACCTATTGTCTTTGCAATTTTTTGATATTTCATCTCTATAAAAGGCAAATGGTAATTTGAAGAAGCTAGTTAAGAAAATTCCCTAAATAAAAAGGAAGAGGATAGTGGAAAAGATTTCAATTTTTGCCTGTTAAACAGACTTCATGTTTAACTATTACATTTTGGGACTTGCATATGTTAGAGGTATATCTCTCTATTCTCCCTTTCAGCTTTGCCTTTGACTCATATAATAGGGTAGTCTATCCTTTGTATCATGAAAGATAAGCAAATATTTTCTTTAATTTATTTGTGGAAAAAAATTAGAGGTAAGGCCTGAGGTGTTTTTATTTATTTATTTATTTTGAGAGGGACAGTGAGAGAGAAAGAGAGAATCAATTTTATTTAGTTTTTCATGTGGCTTTCACTGCCTCAACACTTTGTTGTGTACATGGTGCTGGGGTTTGAACCTGTGTCCTCATGCATGCCAGGCAAGTGCTGTAACCACTAAGCCACTGCTCCAGCCCCAGATCTGAGTTTTTTGGAACTACCTCTTTGGGTCTGGAATTTCTCAAGGCCCCCAGAATTATCATTTCCTAGGTGTATGGGGAGTCTATCCAGGTGAGACACTTGCTTTTGGATTGGGGATGGGGTGTCAGTATGTGGTCCTAATGTCTCTCATTTTAGACTTGGGTGTAGATAACCTCTGACTACTAGATCTATATGGATGGAGAGACAGGGAGTCTGGTGTGCTCAGCCCTGAGCCTCTGGAACACTGGGGTCTCTGACTGAGCTGAAGCATGAGGGTGACCACAGTGTGACCTGGTGGATTCTAATAGGCATTGCCCTTCTCCCTGCGTTGCTCACCAGCTCTTCCTGAATCCTCCCTTGGTTATAATATCTTCTAGCAGGAGACTCTGCATCCCCAAATACTGTCACTTATCTGCTCAGACCCCTTATTGTAAAGTGCTGCACAGGCAGGGGCTGCTGGGTCAGAGAATTCTGGAAGCTCTGAGGAAGTTCCAGAGCAGGGAGGGTGTTGTACATGGTCAGTGCATTCTGAAGTTGGGTTGGGAGTAGACACTGGATCAAAATTCTTCTCTATCATTTTCAAGGTCCTCCACATAGTTGGAATCCCGAGGATGCTGTGTGCTTCTAAAAGTGGGGTTTCAATCTGTTCCCTCTGACACTTGCCACTTGCAGTTAGTGGAAACTTCCCCTGGATTGCGGCTTTAGATTACCTGTTGTGGTTGGGTCCCAGGGCTGTTGTCGGTTTTTGTCCTTTTGTGAGTCTTTCTGATGACTTTTATCACAAGTTGGGAGGTGAATGGCTGTCACGGGTGCTGCTCTGTGCCACCATCTTTGCACAGACGTTCTCTGTGTCCTGCTTTGGAAAAAGCGCTAGTGAGAGCAGAGCAAAACTCTGATTTTTATTTCTTTTATTTTCCTCTCTAAAGGCTTTTGTTAAAATTGTGTCATTTACCAGAAAAAACAGTCATTTCCCTCTGACCTCTTCTCATTTACTGCTTTGAATGTAAATTTGTGTCCTCATTTTAAGTTGGGAGCAGCACTCTCTTATGGTAATTCTGAATTCGTGTTACCATGTGGCCACCGCCACTGCAAGGCCGGCAGCTGATGTGGAATCACAAGGTTAAGGGTGGAATCCTCTCACAATTGCCATTAGTTCTCTTTTCCTCAGTAGATTGGAGTGGGGACCGTTTCACATGTATCTTCTGGTTCTATTCAGCACATATTGTCGTAAAGTTGTAGGTTAATAAATAGAATAAAGCTCCTTCTAGCCGCTCTTCTCACAGGTAATCCTTTATCCCCATGCCTTGGAGATTTCTCCCATACTACTTCATGTTTGTAGGGTCTTTGTGGCTCTGATTACTCTTCTCAAAGCTCTCCTGGAGATGACTTCTGTAACATCCCTCTTCCACTGGTAAGGAGGGGATTGGGGAAGAGCAGAGAAAAAAGATAATGGAGAAGACACAAAGGGAAAATATGGAAAGTAGGAAGACGTATGTTGTTTTCTGTGTGTGTGTATGTGTGTGTGTGTGTGTGGTACTGGGGATTGAACCCAGGGGAACTTTATCACTGAGCTGCATCCACAATCTTTTTAATTTTTTTATTTTGAAACAGGGTCTTACTAAATTGCTGAGGGTCTTGTTGAATTTCTGAGGCTGGCCTCAAATTTGTGATCTTCCTGCCTGAGCCTCTCAAGTCAATGGGATCACAGGTATGCACCACCTCACCTACCCTGTACATTGATTTTATACAAAATCTTTTCTTAGTGATGGTGTAAGCTATTGCCTTTTAAAAAATCATCCCTGTTTATAACCATGAATAAGTGATGGCCATAAACCACAGAGCAACTAGGGCACCAATAAGGTTTGAGAAATAAGACTGAAAATCATCTCGACAGAAAGTCAACTGCATCATTTTAAAGTGAGCACAGCTCCGAGCAACCACAGATATTTAACAATTAATAGTGGCTAGATAAAACACCCTCACAGCTTTGCCCGAATATGACCTGGATACTTAGAAACAGAGATGGAAATCATTTGGGGAACTTAGAAATTCTGGTCTTTGACCTACAGGTCTATAATGTATCAGCCAAACTTTTACATGGTGATGCATTTGTTTGTATAATACAGAGAGAGGTCAGGGGGGACCATCCCTTCCAGCTACTTAACATGTCAAAGGCCAGATCCGCACCATGATGCGCAGTTATCAGAACTCCTAGCTACCCTGTCAATAGACTCCAACCTCCTTCTGTTTTCTTGAAGCAGCATCAGCTATTTACTGACCACATGCTGTTATTCAATTTCAACCTCTGGCTTTTGCATCTATAGGTTTGGTCAATTATTGCGATAGCTTTTTGGTCTCTCTAAGAAAAGCCATTTAAATTTTTTCCAGGTTTCCTCAGACAGGTAGTGATTAGAATACATTGTCAACTCCCTTAGTTTTTTTCTTTTTGTCACATAGCTCACCTGCCAACTTGTTCTTGTTAATTCAGCTCTTCTAGCTCTTGCTTGTTTCTACACTTAGTTGTGGGAAGATGAGGTGGCTGAGACGGGATAGGAGATAGCAGCGGTAGCTGAAGCAAGATGAAAATGAACGATATTTTCAAATCCTAAGCAGGGCGGCAGAGGCTAATAATTACATTAAAAAGGCCCTCTGTAGGTAGGTGCAAATAGGCTAGTCTAAACAAGAGCCGCTGTTTTGATATGGGCTGTTGGAGAGATGTCATTACCTGAGACTGCCACCTTTCACCTCTAGCCATTGTGATCCGCGAGGTCTCACTAACAGGGACTTTGCAGGGGATTTGTTGTCTCACGCTCAGAGGCAGCTGAGAGACTTGCCAAATGACAGGAAGACGCTTACGTTCACAAGGTGTGATTGCCTAAGTGTTTGTCTGTGTCTAATTAGTTTGCCTTTGCTGGTTCGTAGCTCCGCAGCCAGGAGGCAGATTGACTCTGCAGGCTGTAAGCAGAAAGGGTTGATTGGTGTTGTTATCATTTGTTTATTTAACCCTCCCTCAAACAGGCAATCTTCTCTAAAGGAGAGTCTTTTCTGCTGCCTCTTAAAAAGGTACTTTAAAAAAACCAACCAAAAATGAAAAGAAAGAAAGGAAACAGCTCCCAGGGAGCCCGTCACTCCATCCCCTTTGTCGTGTGCTGGTAACACATAAGTTGGCTGGGCACGGGTGCTCTTTGTTCAAGAGAACACGCGCAAGGTTTTGTGCAGCAATGATGGACCCGGTGCTCAGATCCTTCAGATGGAGGAGATTAATTCGAGACTGATGCTGCTTTCTCGCCCTTCAATTTTATAAGCAAATGCAGAAGGAAATGCAGCAGCCAGGGCCCCTGCCGCAGCTGCCCCCCGGAGCCTTGCACCCGCTCCGGAAGATGTGATGATTTAAAGGGGGATAGGGTTTGTGTCTGGTTGGTCACCTTCCTAATGTGTGTCTGCCACAGCAAGTACTGTTGACATCAGTCCCCCGACCCGGGTCTTTGGGGGTTGTGGTGCCCTTTTAGACCTGGCCTCAGGGAAGCCATGCCCCATCCTCTCCCCTCCTGCATTCATCCCTGAACGATCTCAGATGCAGGCCAGAGCTCCGGGGCCATTACTTCAGGTAGGGTTTTACAGGTAATCAGATTTCCCAAAGATTCCACTTAACAACAGTACATGCCCTCAGATCTTTGTTTAGCTGCAAAAAAAGATATAAGAATCGTTATTTTTATTTTATGCTTTCCAACATGTGTCAGTTCCTCATTCGGGTATTCTGCCTTATTGACTTACTGTAGTCACCAGCACTAAATGGTTCCTGAATATACACATTCCGAATGAATGAGCAGGCTTATACGAACCAACTCTAATGTTAATTCTTACTTTATGTTTAAGATCAATTTCCTCACATGTTGCTTGTTAACCGTTAAAGGACATGGTCTGGATCTTGTCCGCAAGGACAGATTATAATAATGGCTAATTTTATTTAGTGTCTACTATGTAGGCACTTCAATAACTATACACATCATCAAATTTAACCCTCAAAATAACCCCCTGGGCCAGGTGCTCTATCATTTCTGCTTTATAGATGAGTAAATTAGGTCTCTACGATTCTAAGTAACCTGCTCAAAATAATACACTTGCTCAAGACTTGAACATTGTCCTGCTTGCTTTGAAAGTCTGTGTCTGTTACTGGGGAATGTGTCCCCAAGGGCCTGTGTATGCACTGAGAGCTCAACAACGTAGCCACAAAGGAAGTCAAGACTGAAACTTGAAGAGAATATATTGTGTAGCCCGACAAGTGGAAGAGCTGTAAAGGGTCAAGCTCGGAACGAAGCTAATGATTTAGAGCAGGCAAGGGCACTTCTGGAAAGCATTCATACCTCTGTGGTCTCTGTGGGGTCTGAGATCTTTTTGGTACTGGGGATTGAACCCAGGAGTGTTTTGCAACTGAGCCACATCCCAAGCCCTTTTCTTACTTTTATTTTGAGCCATGGTCTCACGAAGTTGCCTAAGGTCTTACCAAATTGCTGAGACTGGCCTAGAACTTGTGATCCTCCTGCCTCAGACTCCCAAGTTGCTGGGATTACAAGTGTGTGCCACTGGGCCTGGCTCAAAGGAGACTTCTAAAATATTATTATCATTACTACCATATTTATTTACTTCCTCTTGTAGGTTATAGTTTTTAATACATATATTTGGGAAAATAAGAGTCAACACATAAAAAGACACAGGGGACAAATGGAGACAATTAGCTACCACAGGTGGAGGGCTGGAGTGGTGGCCAGCAGGTGTAGCTCTTGCCTGGCATGCACGAGGACATGGGTTAGAACCCCAACACCACATACACAATGAGATGTTGGAGCAACAAAAGCCACATGAAAAAAGAAAATTGATTCTCTCTGTCCTTCTCGCTCTTAAAAAAAAAGAGACAGTGGTGGGCAGAGGCAGTGAGCAGCGTCCCCGAAGAGAAAATGTGGCCAGAGGCAGTGAGCAGCGTCCCCAAAGAGAAAATGTGGCCAGAGGCAGTGAGCAGTGTCCCTGAAGAGAAAATGTGGCCACTGAAGATGTGGGAAGCGGAGGTGAGGCAAACGAACAGGACAGCAAATGGCAGGAGAAAGAAAACTCAAGGCATCCAGGGGTTCCAAGATCCTCCTATTATTGCCACAAAGAGGCCCTGGACCTTGCTGCTAACCTCTGAAACCATGTCCTTGCCACTCAGGAATTCACACTTCGCAGCAAGGCAGTTTCCTTGAGCCTCACTTCTTGCAAGCACCATTTGCACAAATTTGGAGAAATAAGTATAATTGAAAGACAGCATAAATAACAAATATGCACTCCAACCTTTGCTAAATCTCCATCCACACTAGGCATATGTGAATCTCTCTGATACTTGCCCCCAGAAAACATGGAAGCTGGAAAGAAGTAGGAGGTTTGTTTATAGCACCTGCTGTGTAGTCCTCGGTGTGCCTTGACCTCAATGGCTCCTCCCAGAGTCCTGGATCGCCTGACAGGGGCTCGGGGCTGTTATCACTGTCACCCACTCTTGGGTGACCATGCCATGTCTTTTGCTCACTTGCTAGTCTTGGAATGTTAGGTATGCATTCCTGTATGGTTTGTTTGGCATTAGAGCTGTCTGCAAGGATAGTGCCATGTATTTTGTGTATTGTTTATTTACTTTTAAAATAATTTATTTTGAAGCACTTACAATATTGGTCCACAATAGATAGGAAATGGAAAAGCAAAGTCAAAGGGAAAGAAACTTGTCCTTCAAAAAGTTTGAGAAGCACCAGTGTAGAGCACTTCCCAGGACTTTGCTGGTTTGGAGAGAAGAGAGAAGTCTGGCTCTTTTCTTGCATATCTGTGTCTATACCTGTTATGGCTTGGATGTGAGGTGTCCCCAAAAGCTCACATATGACAATTTGGGAAGACTGAGGTGAAATGATTGGGTAATAGGTGTTAACTGGCAACTGGAGGCTGGTAGGGTGTGGCTGGAGGGGGTGGGTCATTGGGCGCGTGCCTTCGGGGTATATATTCTGTATCTGGCACAGAGTTTCTCTCTCTGCTCTGCTTTCTGATGTGATGCCTTGAGCTGCTTGTCTCTCTGGAGCCAGGCCTGCTGCCCTATGATGTTCAGCCTCACCTTGAGCCCTGAGGAATGGAGCCGGCCTTCTATGGATTAAGATCTCGGAAACCGTGAACCCCCAAATAAACACTTTCCTCCTAAAGTTATTCTTCTCAGGTCATGTAGTCACAGCAGTGAACAAGCTGACTGACTAAAATAATACCTCTAACTCTGTGTATATAGATGTATCTTTTTTCCTGTGCTGCTGGTGAAGTTTGTTTCCACCCCTTCCTGGAGGCCTTCTTTTGTTTATATACACACACTCCCTCTCTCTCTCTCACACACACACACACACATACACACTCACCGTCAACAATCATAGTCATCAGGCTCACTCACTCATTCGTCTTAAGGTATGACTTTCACTTTCTCTTCAGTGAAAGAATCCATGGCTGTATTAGTTTTGGTTTGTGTATTGCCTGTTTTTTTTTTTTTTTTTTTTTGGAATTAACTTAAGAATTTTTTTAAAAAATGGTTAAAATTTTTGATAATTTAATATGGAAAGGAGTCTGCTAGTAACTTGGCAGGAAGCCAGAATAAACCAAACTGCCCTGGCACATCTAAATGGCTAAATGAGCCATACACAAAACTCTCCAATAAAATGAAGGCAAAAAAATCAAATTCAACATCCTTTCACCATAGATTATTACTATATTTGCAGAGCAGAATGGAATTTTTGCATTTATTAAAAACAGTTCTTAAGCAGCAAATCTGAGGAGTTTAAACCCACTCTTTTCCAAGATATTTCCTGACTTCATAATGAGTCCATAGAAGTCTCTGTCATTTTGGGAAAACATATCAAGTTCCTTCCGCCCATCTTATGCCAAGACTACCAGAATCTATAGCTATCAAGAGCCATTGAGAGGTGCAGAGGTCTTAACGGCGGACTAAAGCATAACACCTGTGGACTGCTTCAGACCCAAGAACGAAGGGTTACGAATGGCTTCAGCAGGATCCAAGAGTTTCATTGTGAGCTAAAGATGACTTTGGACCAAGAGTTAACCTTGGAAGATTGTTGGGAGAGAAAGCCTTGCATGGATGAGGAGATTAATTTGGTAAGAGAAAGTCTACTTTTTCTGTGTTTCCTTTAGTAGTCGTTTGTGTTAATTTTCCATTGCTATGACAAAGTACTTGAGAAAAGCAACTAAAAGCAACTTAAAGAAGAAAAGGGTTATTTTGGCTCACAGTTTCAGTCCATGATCACTTGGCCCTGTTGTGCTGACCTGCGGAAGTACAGTACATCATGGCAGAAATACATGACACACAGATGTGGTCTGTTCCCCTCATGGTGGCTGGAAGCAAAGAGAGAAACAGAAAGGTGTTGGGGGTCCAAATATCCCATTCAAGAACATGTCCCTGTGATGTATCTTCCACTTGACTCCACCTCCTAAGGGTCTGCTTCCTCCAAGTAGTGCCATGAGCAGGTGACTAAGCCTTTACCGCTTGGGACTTTGGGAGACGTATAAGATCCAAACCATAACAGGCCTGTTGCTTTCCAGATGCTGATCTAAGTGCTTTACATACATTGTCTTGTGTAATCCTCACCTCCCACAAACTCTATGAAGTAGACACTATCATCAGATCCAGTTGTTAAAGAAAGGAATGGAGGTTTGAAGAGGTCGATAGCCCAAAAGTGATAGAGTAGGGTGCAAATCCAGACTCTCTGACCCTAGGGGCCATTGCTTCTCATTCTTTAACACATATAAAAATCACCTGGTGCACTTAGTAAAATACAGCTTCCGGGACTGTAGCCCCAGAAGTTCTGATCAACAGTACACGTGGGTAGGATCCAATGTTCAGCATTTCTAAAAAGCTTCTTGGTGGTGTTGATGCTGCCAATTCTTGGAAAATACTTGTAGTTACTGCCGAAGCCCTCACTCTGTATGACGCTTTCTCTAACCCTCATTTCTCTACCTCCAGAGATGGAGATGATCATACTGTAATGGGCTGAATGTTTGTACCCATCCCCCCAACTTATATGTCAAAATCCTAATTCCAATGTGATGGTGTAAGAAGGTGGGGATTTTGGGAGAAGTTAGTTCATGGGATGGAGCCCTCTTGAATGGAATTAGTGCCCTTATAAAAGAGATTCCAAAAAGTTCTCATCCTTCATCCTGCTATATGAGGATGCAATGAGAGGTCAGAAGTCAAGCTGGAAAAACCCAACCACGTGGGCACTCGGATCTCAGATTCCCAGCCTCCAGATTTGAACAGTGAAAAATAGTTTTCTATTGTTTATTAACTATTCACTCCACAGGATTTTGTTCTACCAACCCAAACTGACTAAAAAATCTGCTTAGTTTTCTGAATTTTCAAACCCAAGACTCATCCTGGCTACTTCTCTTGTGAATTCAGTGGGTTAAAATTTTGCAATTTATGTGTGTTGGGGAAGGGGAGGCCTCACCAAAGTACAATTCACTGTTTTGTGTTTCTAGTTACTGCTCTAAGTAAGCATATTTCATGCCCTAGCCATTACCTCCCAGAACACAAAGCAGGACAGCTAAGAATGGCCTGTGCTCCTGTGGATGCTGGCATCTTAAGAACTGCATCCTGCTTTTTCAGACTTCCCACTGGCTATGGGTACCACATGCTACTAACAGCTCAGCTACAGACAATGGTAATTAACCTTGTAAGTACTTTGTGAAAGACTCAGGCAGGTGGTTTAAATACTTCTTTTAGTTCTTTGCCACTGGAGAGTTTGTGGATCCCCAGAGGGTACATTTTAAGGTTCAATTTCCATTCTTTTTTTTTCCTGAAATAACCAGATTGAATTGGCTCCTTCCAGCTTGTCCCCAGGTCTTTCCCAACCAGGATCCTGCAAAGGCTTTGAAAAGCATTGCCTTTCCCAAATGAATGGATTCTGCAGTCTTGGATGGAGGAGATATTGCTGGTACCCACTCAACACTGCCTGTATTGTACCCTCTGTGTTTTAAAACCCTCTCCTGCTAAGCCAGGATGATCATGCTAACTTTCCCTCTTGGAGGTGCCATAGGGATGGTAAATAATTGCAGAATACCTGGAAAACACCAAGTGCTGCCCAAGAGTGCAATAATGACCCTATCTAATGCCCCTGCAGCTGCTCCTGAATCGGCCTCCACACATTAAAGGAAGCATAGTAAATCATGGACACAGCAAGGAGTTCATGTTCCTCAAGCATTCTTTCTAGTGTGTTGGGGTAAAACATTTCCACAGACAGGAAGGATGGTATTTCCTTCTAAAAATAATCAAAGAACACACATGTAACACATAGAAGAATAACTGCCATTTAATGTATAAAGAGACTATCTCATGTTCAAGGTTACTTCTTGTCTGCTTGATAGATTTCATTACATATTTGTATGTAGGAGAAAAAGTACATCTGGTTCCTGTTGGGTAAAGGAAGTGGGAGAGATGAGTGCAGAAACTCAAAGATGGTCCTCAATGACGTGCTTCCCCCATCAACAATTCATTATTTGGTTAAATTATAATTTTTGCATTTTATTTTATTTTGATTTGTTATCAAGCATTTTAATTTTTTCCAGTTTTTTTTTAGTTTTACACAATGGTGGGATTTTTGTTACATATTTGTACATGCACACAATATAACAATATAATTGGTCCAATTTCAAGTATTTCCCCTTTCCCTCCTGTGGGGAGCTGGCTTGCCCCCCGGGGGCCGATCAGGAGGAGGGTGAGTGCCGACGGCTGGAACCCAGGTCCCCCCTCGTCCGACCCCTTCCCTCCCAGCCGGGGAAACAAGGCAACCACATGCAGCTGATGGCAGCTCAGAATCCGTTTATTCCTAAGGCACATGGGTTTTTATAGAGGAGGAGGGGAGACAGCCAAGGAATCAATAATCCTTCTAAGGGAGTTGCCAGGTGTTATGTAGATTTCAAGTACAGACAAAAGTTAGGAACATTCTGTAGTCGATCCATTCTGACCCACCCTGTTTGACCT
>PVKS010017563.1:0-41748 GCA_004027875.1 Aplodontia rufa
CCCTGGCCAGTGAGAAAGATGGTCTATTATCATGTGTTAAATCCAGATAAGATGTAATGTTATACAACATAATACTTTTTTAGAGATATTGTGGGAAGTGGAAGGGAGGGATAAAGGTGGGTAATTGGGGAGGGCACTCCTGGAGGTAATTCTAATATCCAGAATATATACACATTTTATATTATTTTGTTAAAAACTTGTATGGTTGTTCTATAATCTCTCAATAAAAAATTGTATAGAGAGGAAAAAGTATTAGGAGAGAAGATGGTGGATTAGAGGAAGGGTGCATTTTCCAGCAGTTCTGTAACTCCAGACTAAAAAGTAAGAAGTCTGTTCTTTTAGCAAGGTGGGTAACTCGGGAAACTCATTGAAATTTGATACGGGACAGCAAAGGAAACTGTATAGACATGGAAAGTCAGAAACTTTGAACATAATATAAGAAATAATATGTTAGAAATACACCAGCTTGGCTGGTGGTGGCAGCAGTTGAGGGGAAAGGGAATGCAGGTAGAGAGAGGAAAAACATTGGCATTGGCTTGGGGGAACCTGTGGATTAGAGAGGGAGGTTGATCTTGATGAACTCACAGTCAGTGGGTGATGTTGTTGAGTGAAAAGCAACTAAACTCTCTGGCCCATGGGCAGATTGTTTGGTGGGAACCAGGGTCACTGGTGCTGTACTGTGTGACCAAGCCGAGGCAGGTAATTGGGAAATTGCCAATCTGACCCAGCAGTCACCTATTATGGGCCTTGGAGTGTGATTGGACCAGTGTGACTGATAGAGGTGCAAAGAATTGTGCCTAGAGCATACTGGCTCCGGATATGGACATAGAGAAAATAGAGTTCCCTTTGTTGCTAGTGTCCCATAAGAGCTATTGACAAAATGTCAATAATGGCCACACAGTAGCATATGCACTCTAGGTATGATACTGGTAATTTACATCCATAGTGGTGAATATGAAACCTGTGGTGGTTTAGACCCTATACTCTAAAAGTAGAATTTACAGGATTTGTCTGAGACCCAGATGTCAGCAGAGATCACCATGTCTCAGAACAGGGGTGTGGATCAAATCTTAGATACCCATACATACACTGTATGTATGTATGTATATGTATATATGTTATGTTATATATAGCATATGTATATATGTGTGTATGTATACATGTATACATACACACATATATACATATGCTATATATACGTATATATATAACATATATATACATACATACATAATACATACAATGGAATTCTATTCAGCTATTAAAAAGAATGAAATTATGGCATACATACATACATATATACACATACAACATATATATATATTTATTTATATATACATGCACACCATGATTTCTTTTTTTATTGAGAAATTTATTTGTTGAACAATCATACAAATTTTAACAAAATAATATATAATGTATATAGATTCTGAAAATTGGATTTACCCCTGAGAGTGCCCCCCCAATTACCCACCCTTATCCCTCCCTTCCCCTTCCCACACATCTCTAAAAAAAGTATTAGGTTGTGTAACATTACATGATATCTGGATTTAAGATCTGATATTAGACCACTTCTCTTAATGGCCAGGGTCTAGTTCCAGCCTCCACAGATGAGTGAAGACATTCGACCCTTGGTTTTCTGGGTTATGCTGATTTCACTCAGCATAATTTCTTCCATAGCCATCCATTTACCTTCAAAGGCTGCAATATCATTGTTTCCATTAATCCATTCATCTAATAATGAGCATTTGCATTGATTCCATAATTTAGCCATTGTGAATTGTGCTGATATAAACATTGATGTGGATGTGTCACTGCTGTAGTATGCTGATTTTAGATATTTTGGGAAGATCCTCAGGAGTGGGATAGCTGGGTCATACTGTGGTTCTATCCCTGTTTTTTTGAGGGATCTCCATACTGCTTTCCAGAGTGGTTGTACTGCTGTCTTAGTAACGATGTACAAGTGTTCCTTTCTTCTCACAACCTGGACAGCATTTATTGTTCATGTTCTTGATCTTTGCCATTCTGACTGGAGTGAGATGAAATCTTAATGTAGTTTTTTTTAAGAGAGAGGGACAGAGAGAGAGAGAGAGAGAAACAATTTTTATTTAGTTTTTCTTGCAGCTTTCGTTGCTCTGAGACTTTGTTGTGTGTGTGGTGCTGGGGTTTGAAATTGCGTATTTGTACATGCCTGACAAGCGCCATAACTGCCGAGCCACCACTCCAGCCCCCTTAATGTAGTTTTGATTTGCATTGCCCTGCTTGCTAGAGATGTTGAACATCTTTTTTGCATATATTCATTGGCCTTTTGCATTTATTCTATTGAGAAATTTCTGTTTAGCCCTTTTGCCCATTTATTGATTGGGTCATTTGGTTTTTGGTGTTAAATTTTTTGAGTTCTTTGTATATTCTGGATATTAATCCCCTCTCAGAGGAGTAGCTGGCCAAGGTTTTCTCCCATTTTGTAGGCTTTTTCTTCATAGTCTTAATTGTTTCCTTAGCTATAAAGCAGCTTTTTAGTTTAATGGCATCCTACTTATTGATTCTTGGTTTTATTTCTTGCACTTTGGGTGTCTTGTTAAGGAAGTGAGCATAAGCTCATATATGATGGGGTGTTGAACCTGTGTTTTCTTCTAGCAGTTGTTAGGTTTCTGGTCTAATTCCTAAGTCTTTGATCCATTTTGATTTCAGTTTTGTGCAGAGTGAAAGATAAGGATCTAATTTCATTTTTCTACATAGAGCTATCCAGTTTCCCATCACAATTTGTTGAAAAGGCTGTCCTTTCTCCAAGATATATTTTTGGCACCTTTGTCAAATACCAGATGACTATAGGTTTGTGTATTTGTCTCCGTGTCTTCTACTCTACTCCACTGGTCTTCGTGTTTACCATGCTGTTTTTGTTACCACAACTCTAGTATAATTTCACATCAGGAATTATGATGTCTCCTGCTTTGCTTTTCATGCTTAGCCAATTGCTTTGGCTCTTCTGCATCTCTTATTTTTCTAAATGAATTTAAGAATTCTTTTTTCCTAATTCTGCAAAGAATGTCATTTTTTTTTGAAGAGAGAAGGACAGTGAGAGAGAGAGAGGGAGAGAGAGAGAAAGAGAAAATTTTATTTAGTTTTTCACATGGCTTTTGTTGCTCTGACACTTAGTTGTGTATGTGGGTGCTGGGGTTTGAACCCGTGTACTTGTGCATGCTGGGCAAGCATCATAACTGCCGAGCCATTGCTCCAGCCCCTGTCATTGGTTTTCTGATGATGATTGCATTAAGTCTTTTATAGCAATTTTGGTAGTATGGCCATTTTGACTATATTCATTCTGCCTGTCCAAGAACATGAAATGTTTTTCCATCTTCTAAGGTCTCCTTCAATTTCCTTCTTCAGTGTTCTATAGTTTTCATTGTAGAGCTCTTTTACCTCTTTGGTTAGATTGATTACCAAAATTATTTTTAGGTTATTTTAAATGGGATAGTTTTTCTGCTTTTGTCCTTGGTCGAATAACTATTGGAGTTTAGGAAAGTTATTGATTTATGGGTATTGATCTTGTATGCTTATATTCTTTTATAAGTTATAGAAGCCTTCTGGTTGAGTTTTTGAGATCTTCTTGATATAGGATCATATCATCAGCAAACAGTTTGACTTCTTCTTTTCCTGTTTGCATTCCTTTTCTCCTTTTCTTGCCTGATTGCTCTGGCTAATGTTTTGAGGACTATATTGAATATGAGTGGTGAGAGTGGACAGCTTTGTCTTGTTCCTGAACTTAGTGGAATTGCTTTCTGTTTTTCTCCATTTAGTATGATTTTGGCTTTATGTTTATCATAGATGGCCTTTACAATGTTGAGGTAAGTTCCTTTGATCCTTAGCTTTTCTAGTATTTTAAACATGAATGGGTGTTGGATTTTATCAAATGCCATTTCTGCATCTATTGAGATGATCATGTGATTTTTGTCCTTAATGCTGTTTAAGTGATGGATCACATTTATTGTTTCATGTGTTGTACCAACCTTGTATTCCTGGAATGAAACCAACTTGATAATGGTGTATTATGTTTTTGGTGTGTTTTTGAATGTGGCTTGCTAGTATTTTATTAAGGATTTTTGCATTTATATTCATCAGGGATACTGGTCTGCAGATTGCTTTCCTTGATGTGCCTTTGTCTGGATTTGGTATCAGGGTTATGCTTGCCTCATAAAAGTATTTGGGAATGTTCTGTCCCTTTCAGTTTCATGAAATAACTTAAGAAGGAGTAATGTTAGTTCTTCTGTAAAGGTCTGGTAGAACTCAGCAAAGAATTCATCAGGTCCTGGGCTTTTCTTTTTTGGAAGGCTTTTAATTGCTATTTCAATTTTATTACTTGATATTGGTTTGTTTAAGATCCCTGTATCTTCCTTATTCAATTAGGGCAGGTCCTATGTGTCTAGAAATTTGTCCATATCTTCCAGATTTTCCAACTTATTGTGTTGGAGTATAAATTTTCTTTTTTTTTTCCAGAAAAAAGGTTTTATTTATTCAGTTTTTAAAAATCTGATAGACATGATCTTACCGTTAGGAGGCGTTCATCATCAAACAATCAAGAACAGCAGTGTAATGACAGAACAAGCCAATACTGGTGCCAGACCATGGTTTTCCCCCTTTGAGTTCCCCATGGTTCCATGTTTCACTTTACTTAAGCTCCAAGTTAATTGGACTTCTCGTGGAAGTTGGATGCTCCCCTTGGATTAGATTCACCCATATACTACCTCCCTCTGGTCACCTTGATGTCCTTCCTATTCTCTTCCCTCCTCCTTACCCCCTTCACTACGTCCCCCAGGAATCTTAGCACAGCTCCCCATGATCATGTAAGGATTCATACATGTTGAGTTAATTGTTAGGTTAGCCATCTAACAATCTGTTTCTGCCTATATTCTAGCTTCCATAAATGAGAGAAAACATTTGGCCCTTGAGTCTCAGAGTTTGGGGTACTTAGCAAAATTTTTTCCATCTCCATCCATTTGGCTGCAAATGCCATAATACCATTTTCTCTAATAGCCAAGTAGTATTCCATTTGGAGTATAAATTTTCCAAGTAGGTTCTGATAATCCTCTGGATTTCAGCAGGGCTCCCTCTCTGATTTTATTGCTTTGCTTCATCTCATTCTTTCATCTGATTAGTTTGGTTAAGGATTTGTGAATTTTATTTATCTTTTCAAATAACCCTCTTTGTTTCATTGATTCTTGGTATTGTTTTTTCTTATTTTTCAATTTCCTTGATTTTGGATCTGATCTTTATCATTTCCTATTTTCTACTGGTTTTGGGGTTAGTTTATTCTTTATGCAAGGATTTGAGGTGGAGCATATGTTTATTTATTTGGAATCTCTTTAGTTTTTTGATGTAGACACTCAGTGTTATAAATTTTCCTCTTAGAGATGCTTTCATATTGTTCCAGAGATTTTGATATTTTACATCTTTATTTTCATTCATTGCCAAGAATATTTGATTTCTGATCTTATTTCTTCTTTGATCAATTCTTCATTTAAGAGAGTATTATTCAATCTCCATGTGTTTATGTGGTTTCTGTATTTTTTTTTTGCTGTTGATTTCTAGCTTCATTCCATTATGATCTGATATATCTGATATGATACAAGGGAATATGTCAATTTTTTGTATTTGCTAGAATTTCCTTTATTACCCAGAATATGATCTATTTGACAAAAGTTCCATGTATAGCTGATAAAGTAAATTCAACTGTTTTGGGGTGGAATATTCTGTAGATGTCTGTTAGATCCAATTGATTTATAGTGTTTTTTAGGTTGGTGATGTGTTTATTGAGTCTTTATTTCGATGACCTGTCAATTGGTGATAAGGGTGTATTTAAATCCCCCAGTGTTGGGAATATGAGGTTCAGCTGGCTTGTAGAAGAATTGGTGGTAAACAACTCTAAGGGGTCCAGCTGGCTTGTAATTAGCAAGTTGCCTGACCGCATGACTAAGCTATTTGGCCACTCATTTGTTACAATTGGAGAAAGGTGTTTGCATTGTACCCTATTGGTTGCTCTAATGGATAAATAGAGTAGCAGCTAGTCAGGTAGAACAAGCGGCCAAAGGAAAAGCAGCCAGAGAAGAAGCAGCCAAAGGAGAAGCAGTAGCCACAGAAAAGCAAGCAAGCAAGCAGCTATGTCCTGAAGGGAGAAAGCAGAGAAGACACATAGAACTGGAGAGATCAGCAGAGACGTCAGAGATCAGCAGCGGTAGAAGATGCAGGTCCCGTGTTCCAGCCTCCGGCGTTCGCCCCCTTGTTCCTGGCTCCCCAACCCTTCCTAACTCAGCCCCTCGGAGGATGGCCCAGCGTCGGGTCGTTCTGCCCGTTCCTCGCTCTGGAGTGCAGCGGGGAGCGACTTCTTTCCCCGTCCCTGCCTTAACTTGGCCCCTCAGAGGATGGCTCAGGCTTGCTGGGTCATTCTGCCTGTTCCTCGCTCTGGAGTGAGCGGGGAGCGACTCCTTTCCCCATCCCTGCCCTAACTCGGTCCCTCGGAGGACGGCTTGCTAGCTCGTTCTGCCCACTCCTCGCACAGGAACGTTGCGGGGAGCAACTCCTCTTCCCCAGTCCCCAGCCCTGTCCTGCTGGTGCCCGGTTCCCAGTGTCCTGCTGGCCCCCAGGGAACGGCTAATGTCCGCCGAGGCCGTTCCACCCGCTCCCCGCTCCAGAACCCTGCGGGGGGGCGACACCCCAGTATTATTGTGTTGGGATCTATGTGGAGGGTTTAATGTCATGGAGTATCTTTTCCATGTAATTGAATGTGTTGACATTTGGGGCATAAATGTTTACTATGGTTATATCTTTTCATTGGATTATTCCCTTTACTGGAATATATAGTGCCCTTTGTCTCTTCTGATTAATTTGTGCTTGAAATCTACATGTTCAGATATGAGAATTGTAACTCCTGCTTATTTTCATAGGCCATATGCCTGAAATGCCCTTTGCCATCCTTTTACCTTTAGCCAGTGGCTGTCTTTTCCCAAAAGATGAATTTTGTAGAAGCAAAATATAGATGGATTCTATTTTTTCATCCATTCTGCTAATCTGTGTCTTTTAATTGGGGAATTGAGACCATTAGCATTCAGTAGTAGTATAGATAGTGTTTGTGGTTTCCTGCCATTTTGATATTTTGCTGTATTTTATCCTGTTTTGATTCTCATTTAGTGGGTTATTCTTTTATTGAACTATGTCTGTTTGTGGGCTTTAAAAATTGTTTCTTCATTCCTTCCTCTGTGTGATGTTTGGTTTTGAGTATTCTTTGTAGGGCTGGTTTGGTGCTCATGAATTCTTTTTGTTTATTCTTGTCATGCAATGTTTTTATTTCCCCCTTGAATTTGAAACTGATTTTGCTGAGTATAATAACCTTGGTTGACAGTTGTTTTCGTTTAGGACTTGAAATGTCTCATTTCAGGCTCTCTTTGCTTTTAGGGTCTGAGCTGAGAAATCAGACATGATTCTTATTGGTTTGCCTCTAAATATGACCTGATGTTTCTCTCGCGTGGCTTTTAATATTCTTTCATTTTCTTTCTGCTGAGCATTTTGATTATGATGTTTTGGTGACTTTCTTATTTGGCTGGGTCTATTTGGTGTCCTATAAGCTTCCTGTATGAGGATGTGTATCTTGCTTTTAATATGGGAGAAGTTTACTGTAACTATCTCATTGAAAAGATTTTTTATGCCTTTAGTTTATATCTCAAAGTTCTCTTTTATGCCAATAATTTTCAGATCTGATCTTTTACAAGATCCCAGAGATCTTGTATATTCTGGTCATGTTCTATAGTTATTTTCCCTTTACTATCTTCTGTATATTCAAGATGATATACTTTATCTTTAATGCCTGAAGTTCTGTCTTCAAATACTGAGGTTCTATTTTATGCATTATCTAATCATTAAGAATTTTTATTTTTTTCTATATTGCCATTTTTTAATTTAATATTTTTGCTTTTTGATTTTTTCAAGGTTTATTATACTTATTATTTTTAATTTTTTTCCATTCTGTTTGTGATTGTTTTCACTGCATGCACAGGTTTGAAAAAAATATAAAATTTTACTTTCATTTTAATTGCTTTCTTCTTCACTCTTTTATTGTTTAGCCTTGGTTTGACTTAGGTGGGATAAAATTATATGCAAGTTTATGTTGGTTTGACCTTAACATATGGTTGTTCATATCTTAGTTTTTGTCCCTTTTATTTTCCCTTCTTTACTTTCTTCCTCTACTAAGCCAAAATTTCCTTTTCCACTCTCTCTCATTACTTTATTACTCTAAATTTTTTAGTCCTCCTATCTTGTAGCCATCATCTGCCTGCCTTCTGTCTATTGCCTTTCTTCTGTTCACTTTTTAAATATTTCAAACTTAACTTCCCTTCCTACTTTATTTTTTCTTCATTTAAGAAACTGTAATCCCACTGATGGAATTATATAGTTTATACAATTCCTACCTCATTCGTGTTGTTGTGATTAATAATATAGTGGATGATGTGGTAGACACTTGCTGTTTAATGCCTAATCTAGTTCATGGATTTTTATTGTTGGTACTGATATAAATGCTAACCCCACCATTCCTATGCAGTGCCAGTTAGTATTGTAAATGTCACAGTAGACACTGGACGTTTCTCTTTAGGCTGTACTTTGGTACACTAGTGTTATTCTTGTCTTCCTCCATTCTCTAAGATGGACTGGAAAGTGATTGGGACACTTCAAGTTCACAGAGTAGAGATCCTGCTGACAAGAAATACAACCCAGCCAACTAGTAATGAATCTCACCCCACACAAGATCTAGCCATACCCATCCTCAATAATACTTCAATACATAGAATAGGAGAGACAAAAACCCCAAACCAACAACTAGGCCCCAATTAGGAACAACCAGAAGGGGACCTTAGATCCCACTCTTGGACATCTACTCATACATCAAAAGTAGATGTCTCAGAACAAAAAAGATAACTATACACAAAAGGACATGTGTATAAAAGAGGAAGGGGAATCCATTTTAATTGATGGACAAGATGACCTCTGAAAATATGAGGAAATAGGCAAATAAATCTTCCCCCAAAATTCATAAGCCCCCAACAAAGTGGATGACATTCTGAAGAAAAGAGTATAAAAATATGTTTAATAAAATGTTCCCTGAACTATGAAGAGGATTTAAGTAACAAATTAGGAGAGAAAATGTGGGAATTGGAAGATTATTTCAATAAAGAAATAGAAACAATGAAAAGACACCAAACAGAACTCCTGGAATGAAAGACATAATGATTAAAATTAAAAATTCACTTGAAAGCATCACCAACAGATTAGATTGCATAGAATATAGAACTTTAGACCTTGAAGAGAGGATACATGAACTTGAATAGTCAGTATGCAATGAAGAAAAAAATACTATAATCAGATTTTACAATTCTGAGAATCAAGAGAATTAACCTGAGAGTCATGAAGATGGAAGATAAAATGGAGATACAGGCTAATGGAGTAATATTTTAAAGTATTAAAAAGTAAGAGAATTAATTCTGTCACTTACATATGAATACTTAATAAAAATGTTCTCAAGCCTACAAAGTCTCAGAAGGTTTAACACATTCAGAAAGCACTTTTGAAGGAAGTACTCAAGGATATAAAAAGATCCAGGAAAAACTGCAAAAGAGAGAGGAAGTAAATTAACCTTGGTAATGTTTATTGTTTTAGGGAAACAAAAGGCAAGAATAAGAACTAGGAAGGACTGAGGGAGTGAGGAGGAATAAAATATAAAAACAACCATGTATAATGTATAAATGATGATGTGGCTATGTTCCCAAGTAACTTGATTTATAAAGGTAGGTAGTGGGCTAGGTTATAAGCTAAAAATGGAGATAAAATGAAATAAACCTTTAAAACAGGACAGAAAAATAATAATCAAAAAGGACAAAGAACAGGTAGGACATATAAAAAATAAAATTATAGAATTAAACAGCAATGTGGTTAGATTAAGTACGCCATATTGGATGTAACATGTATTTTTTTACATTAAGTGGTGAAAAACAACCCATTAAGAAAGAGAACTTATTAGACCTGTGAGAACAAATGATATGCTGTTTATTGGAAAGGCTCTTAAATATGAAGCTATAATTAGTTTAAAAATAAAAGAATGGAAAAATATATATATAAACCATAACTAAAAAACTGGATTCACTTTTTTTAACATAGCCTTTTTTTTTTTAAAGAGAGAGGGACAGTGAGACACAGAGAGAGAGAGAGAATCAATTTTTATTTAGTTTTTCACACGACTTTCATTGCTCAGACAACCTCGTTGTGCACGTGGTCCTGGGGTTTGAACTCACGTCCTAGCACATGCCAGGCAAGCGTCATAGTTGCCAAGCCACCGCTCCAGCCCTGGATTGACTTTTTAATACGAGATAAAGTAGATTTTAAAATAAGCAATACTATCAGGAATAAAATATAAAATTATATTATTATAAAGGAGTTTATTCACCAAGAAGAAATAATAATTCTAAGTGTGTATGTGCCTAATAGCAAAGCTTGAGAAACCATGAAGAAAAAGCAACAAACCAAAAGGTAAAGCAGATAGGCAAATTCATCATTATAGTTGGAAATTCAACATGCTTCTCTCAGTAATAGAAAACCCAGAAATGTAAAGAAAAATTAATGCTGTCAATTAACTTAATCTAATGGGCACTTAGAGACTACTTTTCCCAACAACTATATAATACACTGTTCCAGGACACAAGTACATTCACCAGGATAGACAGTAAAACATGTCTCAGTAAATTTAAAAGAATTGAAATCACAGTCATACAAAATGTTTTCTTATCATGATGAAAATGAATTAGTTATCAAAAAATGTGAAGGATAGACAGCTATTATTCAATATTAAGAAATTAATATACTTTCAAGTGACCCACAGTCAAAGAAGAAACCACAAGGGAAATTAAAAATATTTTGAAGTGAATGAAAATTAAAAGAAGGGCAAAACTTTTTAGGATGCTGCTAAAGCAGTGCTCATAAGAAAATTTACAACTTTTAAATAATTGCTTGTATTAGAAAAGAAAGGTCTAAATTCAGCAATGTAAATTTCTACTTTAAAAAATTGAAAAAAGAAAAACAAATTCACTACAAAAGAAGTAGAATGAATGATATAATAAAGAGTGGAAAAAGTGAAAGAGAAAAGAAAACACAATATAAAAATGTCAGTGAAGCCTAAGACTAGTTCTTTGACAAGATCAATATAATTCATAAGAGAAAAAGAGAAGTCCCAGGTTAGCAAATTAGAAATGACAATGAAGTGTCACTACAAATACAAACAAAATTTAAAGACTTTAAAAGATTATATTTTGAACAAGTTTGTGCGAGTAAATCCAAATCTAACCACCTAGGTGAAATGATGAAATGCACAAAATCTTTGAAAGACAACTATTGCCAAAACAGTCACAGGAAGAAATAGAAAATTGGAATAGCTCTATACCAATTAAACAAATTGAGCTCATAATTCAAAATATTTCCACAAAGAAAATTCAGCCCAGATGGTTTCACAGAGGAATTTTATCAAATATTTAATGTAGAAATTATATCAGTCCTACACAGATATTTCAGAATACAGAGGGAAAGGCAGATTTTCAACTCATCTAGTAAGCCCAGAATTACCTGAGTGTCAAATCCAGAAAAAGACAAGAAAATAAAAATACAGTTCAACAACCCCCATGAGTATGGATTTTAAAATCCTGAAGATATTAGGAAATCAAATCTGGTAATATATAAAAAAGATACTATATTGTGACCAGGTGGGATTTATCACAGGAATTCTATGAACAGTTGAAGATCTACCAATAAAATTGACCATATTAATAGACTAAGAAGGGAAAGCCATGTTTGAAGCCTAATTGCTGAAATTCAACATACATTCATGATAACAACTCTCAGCATGCTAGGAATATTTAACCAGATTAAGGGCATTTGTGAAAGGTATCCTTCCAAATGGAGAAAGACTAAATACCAACTCCTGAGATTGGGAACCAGTCAAATCTATCTTCATGTCTTCTGTTTTACATTCCACTGGAGTTTCTAAGTAGTGCAATAAATCAAGAAAAAATATACATAAGACATAAACATTGGAAAGGAGTAAAATAGATTTTAATTAGAGGCCACATGATGATTTTTAAAGAAAATCTGATGGCAAGATGGGCACTGTGGCATATGCCTGTAAACCCAGTGGCTAGGGAGGCAAAGGCAGGAGGATTTCAAGTTCAAAGCCAGCCTCAGCAACATAGTGAGGCCCTGAGTAACTTAGCGAGTTGGTCAGGGCCTCATTATGCTTAGGGCTGGGGGTATGGCCCAGAGGTTAAGTGCCCCTGGATTCAATACCAAGTTCAGGAAAGAAATAAAGAAAAAAAAGATGGTACCTATAAAAAATCTAGAAAGATAGGGATGTAGCTCAGTGGTAGAGCACTTACCTACCAGGTGGTAGTCCCTGAGTTCAATCTGCAGTACAAACAAAAAAAAAAGTATGAGAACTAATAATTTAGTTTATTAAGATTGTAGGATCCAAGGTCTACATGCAAAAATCAATGATATTTCTGTATACTGCCAAGAATAGGGAATTAAAATCAAGTGAGTGATACTACTCATAGCATCCCAAACCATACAATAATTAGAATAATTTAACAGAATATGTGCAGAATTTATATACTGGAAACTACATAAGACTGATTAGAGAATTAAAAAAAAGACATAAATAATGGAGATATATGCCATGGTTCTGGATTCAAAGACTAAATAAACATTGTTAAGATGTTCATTATTGGGGCTGGAGCAGTGGCTCAGTGGTTATGGTGCTTGTCTGGAATGCATGAGGATATGAGTTTAAACCCCAGCACCACATATACAACCAAGTGTCAGAGCAACAAAAGCCACATGAAAAACTAAATAAAATTGATTCTCTCTCTCTCATCTTTCCCTTTCTCTCTTTTAAAAAAAAGTCCGTTATTTCCAAACCAATTTTAATCCTGTTCAAAATTGCAATAAGTATTTTTGCAGAAATTTACAAGCTAAGTCTAAAATTTACAAAGAAAAATAAAGAACCAAGAAAACTAAATTAAGTTAAAATAAGATTACTATTAGGTGAATATCCTGATTTCAAGACTCATCATAAACCTACAATATCAAGAGGGTAGGGTGATAGCATTAGGATAGATTATGTATATCACCAGAACACAATAGTCTAGAATTAGAATTAACTAGTTTGGTCAGTTGTATTCTGACAGAAGTACCCATGTAACTCAATCAGGAAAGGCAATTTTTTTTTTTCAAAAAATGATGCTAGAAAGATAGCACTAAGAAAATGAAAAGGCAAACAAATCAGACTAGCAGAATATATTTATGATACATATACCTGGAAAATGGCGTATTCAAAATGTACAAAAACATTTACAATTCAAGATAACCTTCCCAAATTTTTTTTATAAAGGACAAATATTTAAAATGATACTTTACAGTTGTGGTGGTGCTTGCCAGCAATGTAGGGCACTGAGGCAAGAGGACAGAAATAATCTTCAGTCTGGTGGGCACACCTAGCAAGGGAGACGGAGATTGTTTTTCTAACCTGGGTGAACATGTTTCCAGGTGGAACTGAATATTAATAAGTAGAATAGGGTAGAATGCGTATTTTCTATATGGTGGTCAGCAATATTAACAGTGATTTGAAGAGATGGTATGTAAGAATGACTTCTACGTCAGATCATATACATGTGTCAATTATATGGTTCCAAAATGGTGGTAGGAATGAGCATAAGACAGTCTTCTTTCTCTCACTCTTATATGAAGTTTGGGAACATGGAGCCTCTACAAATAAGGGCAGTGGAGAAGGGTAGTATCTTCCTGAGTAGCCAGAAGGGACTAGGAAAAGATACTAGAAGGAGTCATCACAAACATGCACCGTATAACCTGTCTTTACCCTCTTTCCCCCAAATCATTTCAGGGGTATTTTAAAAATTGTGGTCACATTTACAATAATATTCACAAGAAAAATTAAATTTATCATACTACAATTAAATTGATCCATGCTAAAACATGCTCTAAACTTGAAAACATTATGCTGCTAAATGAAAGAAGCTAATTAAAAAAGACCACATGGTGTGTAATTCCATTTATATGAAATATCCATGGGAAATCCATAGAGACAGAAAGCAGATTAGTGCTTGTCAGGGGTTAGGGGTTTCGAGGAGTGCATAATGACTGCTAATTTGTGTGGGTTTTCTCTTTGGGGTGATGAAAATGTTCTGCAGTTGTGGCAATGGCTGAATAACTATGTGAATATGCTAAAAGCCATTGAATTGTACCTTTTAATGAGTGAACTTTTTAAATTTATATATAAATTACATATTGATAAAATTATTAAAAATAATTCATAATTCAAGTATTTGCAAAGACATGAACACTGGGAATGAATTGGTCAAAGATCAGAAATGAACCAAGGTACTCTGTCTTGCCATGGCTGTTCAAGACCATAGTCAGTAGCACACAGTTTTTACCCTAGCTCCCATCTCCCTGATAATAATTTAAATAATGTGCAAATGCAAGAAACCTACAGGACTGTGTTGAAAGACTATATATGTATGTGTATACATATGTGTGTGTGTGTGTGTGTGTGTGTATACATATATATGTATGTATGTATTAAAGACAGGGGTCAGTGAGAGAGAGAGAGAGAGAGAGAATATCAATTTTATTTAGTTTTTTATGTGGCTTTTGTTGCTCTGACACTTAGTCTTTTATGTTGTGCTGGGTTTTGAACTAGCATCCTTGCACATGCCAGGCGGGCATCACAATAGCTGAGCCACCACTCCAGCCCAAAAGAATTTTTTTAAAAAAGAGTACAACTATGATTCTCATTCAGTTATAAAAATGAACAGGGTAAAGAATTTCTTTAGCTCATTAATGAATAAATTTGGCAGATGTTATAACTGATTTCTAAAAGAAATTTCAAAAAATATACATATTTACACATAGCTGTTACTTATACAACTATGTGTAAATATGTATATAATGGACCAGGTTAGAAACAGATAACCTTGCAGAGTGTGCTTTATATAGACAATGCTCAGCAATGAAAGACTACAATCAGATGACCTGGGGGGTTATACTCTAGACAATGCATAGTTTTATATTGAAATATACATTTTTATTCTCCAGACAACTGTCTCAAATAGTTCATGACACGTAAGGTGGGTTAGGGTAGATCCAGGGTGAGAAGGAGTGATAACGGAAAGGCCATAAATATTCAACATTTTGTGCCTAGAGCTGTAGACCTGACAGGAATGATGGAGGCATATACCAGAGACAAGGCAGAGGGAGATTTGCCATGATAGGAGATAGCTAAAGAACTGGAGGTGTCACAAAAAAGGGAAGAGAAGGATCTTTTAGGTGGGGGAGAAGAGAATTTAGAATGTCTCAGACATATTCCTGATCAGAGGGACCTTGCCACAGGGGCAGTTTGAGATATAGCCCTGCTTTTAAAATGCTAGCTACAGTTGCTCAAGAGGTGCTTTAAGAACAATCTTGATTGATTAATTGATTATTCATTCAAGATAGTCTTACATTTAGGAAGAAATTGTTGTTATACAATTGTAAACAAATGCATAATGCCAGAGCAAGCCAAGGCTGATGCCATTCCATGGTCTCCCCGCTTTGGGTTCCCCCCATCCCATTTTCCCCCTTTTAAACCCGATGTTAGTTGGACTTCTCAACTAACCTTATTCTCCCTCCCTCCAGCTGCCTTGACATCTCTCCTACCCCCTCCCCCTCTGCACCACTCTCCCTTCATCTCCCAGAGTCCTAGGCAAGGTTCCCACTGCTTATATAAGAATTTCACCTAGGGCTGGAGCCGTGGCTCAGTGGTTCCCGTGCTTGCCTGGCATGCGCAAGTGTGTGAGTTCAAACCCCACCACCACACACACAACAAAGTCTTGGAGCAATGAAAGCCATGTGAAAAACTAAATAAAAATGGTTTCTCTCCCCCCCTCTCTCTCACTGTCCCTCTCTCTTTAAAAAAGAAAAAAAGAAATTCACTTATGTTGAGGTTATTATTAGCTTAGCTAACTATCACTCTGTTTCCGATTGTATTCTAGCTTCCACATGAGAGAAAGCATTTGGCCCTTGAGTCTCTGAGTTTGGGATATTTCACTCAGCATAATTTTTTCCATCTCCATCCATTTGGCTGAAAATGCCATGATATCTTGTTCTAATAGTGGAGTAGTATTCCATTGTATAAATGTACCACAGTTTTTGAATCCACTCATCTAGTGAGGGGCATCTGGGTTGGTTCCATAGTCTAGCTATAGTAAATTGAGCTGCTAAAAACATTGAGGAAGCTGTATCTCTGTAACCTGCCGAATCTAGTTCTTTTGGGAAAATACCCAGAAGTGGGATAACTGGGTCATAAGGTGCTTCCAGCCCATTTTTTGAGGAGTCTCCACACTGCTTTCCAGAGTGGCTGTACAAACTTACAGTCCCACCAACTGTGTGACTGTGTTCCTCTCTTCCCACAACCCCTCCAGCATCTGTCATTTTTCGTTTTCTTCATTTTGCCACTCTGACAGGAGTGAGGTGGAATCTCAGTGAAGTTTTGATTTGCATTTTTCTGATTGCTAGTGATGTAGAGCATTTTCTCATGTATTTATGGGCTTTTGGACTTGCTCTGTTGAGAAATTTCTATTTAGCTCTCTAGCCCATTTATTGATTGGATTATTTGTGGTTTTGGTGTTCAGTTTTTTTGGGTTCTTTATATATTCTGGATATTAGCCCTCTGTCCAAGGTGTAGCAGGTAAAAATTTTCTCCCATTCTGTAGGTTCTCTCTTGATATTCTTGACTAATTCTTTAGCTGTGCAGAAGATTTTTAGTTTAATGGCATCCCATTCATTTATTCTTGGCTTTAATGCCTGCACTGTGGGAGTCTTGTTAAGGAAGGTGGTGCCAACATCTATGCCATGTAGTGTTGATCCTACCTTTGCTTCAAGCAATTGTAAAGTTGCTGGTTTAATTTCCAGATCTTTGAATCATTTTGATTTGAATTTTGTACATGGTGAGAACTAAGGATCCAACTTCAGTTGTCTGCATATGGCTGTCCAGTTCATTCAGTACCATTTGTTGAACAAGCTATCCTTCTTCCACACTATGTTTTTGCCCCCTTTTAGCAAATATCAGATGGTTAAAGATTTGGGGATTCATCCTAGTATCTTCTGTTCCTTTGGTGTTCAGTTCTGTTTTGATACCAAATACCACACTGCTTTTGTTACTATAGCCCTGTAGTATAATTTCAAGGCTGAAATTGTGACACTTCCTGCTTCCTTTTTCCTGATTAGTAATTTTTTGTCTATTCTGGGTCTTCTGTTATTCCATACAAACTTGAGAATTGCTTTTTCTATATCTGTGAAGACTGTCATTGATATCTTGATGGAGATTGTATTGAAGCTGTATAGGGCTTTTGGTAAAATGGCCATTTTGATTATATTGATTCTGCCTAACCAAGAACATGGAATGTTTTTCCACCTACTCAGGTCTTCTGCAATTTCTTTCTTTTTAATGTTTAATAGTTTTTGTTGTAGAGGTCCTTCATATCCTTTGTTAGATTGATGCCCAAGTCTTTTATTTTTTTTGAGGAGATTGTGAATGGGACAGACTTCCTGATATCTTCTTTAGTGGACTTGTTGCTGATTTATGAGTGTTGATCTTATAATCAGTCATTTTGCTGAAATCGTTTATAAGCTCTGGAAGTCTTCTAGTTGAGCTTATTGGGTCTTCTAGGTATAGGGTCATGTCATCAGCAAATAGAGACATCTTGACTTTATCTTTTCCTATTTGAATTCCTTTGATTTCTTTCTCTTGTCTGATAGCTCTGGCTAGGGTTGCAAGGACTATATTGAATAACAGTGGTGAAAGTGGGCATCCTTGTCTTGTTCCTGAATTCAGTGGAAAGGCTTTCAGTTTTTCTTTATTAAGCATAATGTTGTCTATGGGGCTGTCATAAATGGCTCTTACAAAATTAAAGTGTCTTCTTTTGATTCCTATTTTCTCTAGAGTTTTGAGCATAAATGGGTGCTGAATTTTATCAAAGGCCTTTTCTGTGTCAATTGAGATGATTATATGGTTTTTATTGTTTATTCTGTTTAAGCGGTGAATTACACTTATTGATTTGCGTATGTTGAATCAGCCCTACTTTCCTGGAATGAAGCCCACTTGATCATGATGTATTATCTTTTTGATGCATTTTTGGATCCAGATAGCTAGAATTTTATTAAGGATTTTTATGTATATGTTCATCAGAGAAATTGGTCTGTAGTTTTCTTTTCTTGATGTGTCTTTGTTGAGTTTTGGTATCAGAGTTATATTTGCTTCATAAAAAGTGTTTGGGAGTGTTTTGGCCCTTTCAATTTCATGGAAAAGCTTGTAGAGGATCGGTGTTAATTCTTTGATAAAGGTCTGGTAGAGTCTGCCATGTATCCATCAGGTCCTGGCCTTTGATTGTTGATTCAATTTTACTACCTGAGATTGGTTGGTTTAGATTTTCAGTGTCCTCTGGTGTTAATTTGGGAATGTTGTATGTGGAAAGATATTTGTCCATTTCTTCCAGATTATCAAACTTGGCAGAGTATAATTGTTCAAAATAAGTTCTGATAATCTTCTGGATTTTGGTTGAGTCAGTGGTGATATCTCCATTTTTGTGTTTGATTTTGTTGATTTTCTTCACTTCATTTTTCCTTTTGCTGAGGTTGGTGGGGGAGGGTCTGTTGATCTTAATTAATTTATCAAGGAAACAGTTCTTTGTTCTGTTGATAATTTGTATTGTTTTTCTCTTTTGTTTTCAATTTCATTGATTTCAGCTTTGATCTTAGTTATTTCCTGTCTTCTATTAGGTTTGGGATTGGATTGTTCCTCTTTTTGCAGGGATTTGAGTTGGAGCATAAGACTTTTTATTTGTATTCTTTCCTGATTTTTTATTTTTTTAAGAAAGAGGGGAAAATGAGAGAGAGAGAGAGAGAGAGAGAGAGAGAAACAATTTTCATTTAGTTTGTCATGTGACTTTCATTCCTTAGACATTTTTTGGGTATGTGGTACTGGTGTTTGAACTTGTGTACTCATGCATACCAGGCAAATACTGTAACTGCTGAGCCACCACTCCAGCCCCTCTTTCCTGATTTTTGATGAAGGCACTCAGTGCTGAATTTACCTCTTAAGAATGCTTTTATACTATCCCAGAGATTTTGATACGTTGTTTCATCATTCTCATTTTATTTCCAAGAATTTCTTGATTTCTGTTCTCATTACTTCCTTTAACCATTCTTCATTTTAGTGGATATTATTCAATTTCCAAGTATTTGAGTAGTTTCTGTTGTTTTTCTTGTTATTTATTGCTAAGATCATAGCATTATAGTCTGACAGGATACATGGGACTATATCAACTTTTTTGTATCTGTTCAGATTAGGTCTGTGGACTAGGAAGTGGTCTATTTTGGAGAAGAATCCATAAGCTGCTGAGAAGGAGGTCAACTCAGTCAATTTGGGATGGAATATTCTGTAAATGTCTGTTAAGTCCAGTTGATTAATAGAGTTGTTTAGGTTAGAGATATCTTTGTTGATTTTTCCTTTGATGATCTGTCTATTGTTGATAATGGAGTATTGAAATCTCCCAGTATTATTGTGTTGAGATCGATGGGGGGTTTAATGTCCTTAAGTTATTTTTTTCATATATTTGGGAATGTTGTGTCGGGGGCATAAATGTTAACTATCGTGTTTCTTCTTGAGGAATTGTTCCTTTTACTATGATATAGTGACCTCTTTGTCCTTTCTGGCTAGTTTTTGGTTAAAATTAACATTGTCAAATATAAGGATCTGAAAAAGCTAGCTGGCTTTTTTGGGCCACAAGCCTGGTAGACATTTTGCCAACCTTTCAGCTTCAGTCTGTGTCTATTTTTGATTGTGAGATGTGTTTCCTGTAGGCAGCATATTGTTTGATTTTGTTTTTTGATCCTGTAAGCCAATCTGTATCTTTTAATGGGTCATTGGGTCCATTCATGTTCAGAGTTAGAATAGATATGGGAATGTGGGTCCCTGACATTGTGACTATTGCTGTGCTTTGCACTATCTTATATATCTTTTGGTGTGTATTATGGTTATTGACTTTCTTTTCTTTAAGTGTTTTGGGAGTTGTTAGTGTGTTCTTCTGAATGAAGTGTGTCCTTGAGAATATTCTCTAGTGCAGGCTTTGTGTTCATGGATCTTGCTAGCTTAAATTTATCCTTAAAGTATTTAATTTCCCCATCACATTTAAAGCTGAGTTTTGCAGGATATGTTATCTTTGGCTGAAAATTGCTTTCTTTCAAAATTTGAAAAATACCATTCAATGCTCTCCTGACCTTTATTATCTGATCTGAGAAATTCATAGTAATCCAAATTGGTCTGCCTCTGAATGTGATTTGGTGTTTTTACCTAGCTGCTTTTAGAATTCTCTCCTTAGTTTCTCTGTTATTCTTTTTATAGATGATGTTTCCTGGTGAATTTCTCTTTTGGTTAGGTCTGTTTGGTGTCCCATAGGCATCTTGAATTTGGTATTCTGGGTCAATTCTGATATGGGGAAAATTCTCCTTGACAATTTCACTTAGAAGGTTCTTAATGCCCCTTGTTTGTTGTTCAATGTTTTCTGCAGTACCAATTAATCTCTTGTTATTTCTTCTTATGTCATCCAATATTGCTTGGAAGTTCTGATCATATACAATAAGTTTCTTTTCTTGTTTGTCCTCCTTGAACTTGATGTTACTCAGCCTGTCTTCATTATCTGATGTTTGTTCTTTGAGAGCTGAGGTTCTATTTTCTATTGAGTTTACTCTGGTATTAGTATCTTCCAATGAGTTTTTGATTTGGTTTACAGTGTTTTCAACTCTGAGAGCTCTGGTACATCTCTTTTCAGGCTGTCTATCTCTTTATAAATATGGGCTCTCATATCCTAAAATTGCTGTCTTATCTCTTTATATATGTGGTCTCTCATCTCCTGAAACTGCTCTTTTATCTCTTTCCTTAAATCTTTTTTCAATTATTTGATTAAATTAGTAATCACATTGTTGATACATTTTTTTCTAGGTTTTCATCTAGGACCCCATCCATGGACTGCTTGGATGGAGAGCTGTGAGGTTGAGGTAGGGACTTCTTTCCCTTTTTCCTTATTTTCGGTTACAGAGAGTGTGTCTTGAAGTTCTACAGTGAATAATTCTCTTGGAGGCTTTGATGATGGAATTGGAGCTTCTTATCTCTTTGCTTAACTGGGCTGGAGTACAATTTGGGTAGCACAATTCAATGGCTGCCACCCCGATCAGTGATTAGGTCTATTTTGAGTTCTATAAGCATCTTGTATGTGATAATCCGGATTGATAGTAAAATGAGGGAAGTTCTCACTTATGATTTTGCTTAAAAGGTTCATTAAGTCTCTTGTTTGCTGTTCAGAGTTTTCCTCCAGGCCAATGATTCTCAGATTATTATGCCTCATCTCATCAAATATTACTTGGAAGTTCTGATTATGTAATATAAGCTGTTTATCCTGCTTATCTTCTTTGAATTCTACATTGTTTAGCCTATCCTCATTGTCCAATACTCATTCTTCAAGAGCTGATGTTCTGTTTTCAGTAGAGTAAGCTCTGGTGTTGGTTTCTTTCAGAGAGGATTTGATTTGATTAACCATGTTTTTCAATCCTGATAGCTCTGCTACATCTCTTTTCAGGATTTCTATATCTTTGTATAGCTGATCTTTTATCTCGTGGAACTGTTCCCTTATTTCCCTGTAGAAGTTGTCTCTCATCTCTTGAAATTGCTCCCTGAACTCTTTCCTTATTTCATCTCTCAACTCTTTGATTGCATTACTAATCATAATGCTGACACAATGCCTTTGGTTTTCATCTAGGGCTCCAGCTACGGGGTCCTTTGGTGCAGAGCTGTGGGATTGAGGAAGTGAGTTATTTCCCCTTTTTCTCATTTTCTGAGTCCGAGAGAGTGTCTTTTACTTCAAGAAAGTTGCTATTGGTGGAGTAATTGGAGCTTCTTATGGCTTTGCTTTGTTGTGATGGGTTACTTTGAGAGAGATTTCACAGCGAATTATGATAGCAAGCCAGTGTCCGTTTTGAAGCATGTCTATTTCTTCAGATAGCAAGGTCTCTCAGAAATTGGGGAGAAGGTATGACTAGGAATTCAAGGAGGTGAATTGGGGAGGTAAAAAATCACTCTTGCCTTGGCGTAAAGAGGAACAAGGGATTAGGGGGGAGTAGGTTATTCTGTTAGGACTAAGGAAAACATAGGAATGGGATGCGGGAAGGGTAAAGACTTTGGGTGAGGGTGAGAGAAAAATGCTTATATTTAGGGATTATCAGAGTACATGGGAGGAAGAGGTTAGTATGGGGCATTGTTATCTTCCCTCTCCAGAGGCTGAGTCTATCTTGCTATCATGAAACGTTTTCCTGGTTGGAACTCAATGTTATAGGGGTAGCAGTAGGGATTAAGAAGACTTAGAGAAAGTAGTAGCCAATCACCAATACATACACACCAATAAATATTTACATCCACCAACACCAACTTCAGTATTAACCGTAAAGCAAGAAAGGGAAAAAGAAAAAAATATCTATATAATAAAAAATAAAATAAAATAAAAAATAAAAAAGTAAAAAATTATTAAAAAATAATAAAATAAAAATTTAAAAAATAAAAAAGTAAAAGAAAATAAAAATAAAAAATAAAAATTCTTAATGAAAACTTGGATCTATAGACAATGAGGGCATCTCTGGGATCTCTGATAGGAGATGGTTACTGTCCTTCTGGGTTTCAAAATGAATGTCTCTCAGTCTGTTGCCCACAGTGGGCTGTCTCCCGGCACAAGTATTGCCCACTGCAGTGTGAGAGCTTGGTGGATGACTGATTTAGTTAGGAACGGGGTCGGATCAGTGACGGTATCTGTGGCTCTGCTCGCATCCGCTGCTGCTGCTTGCGGCCCGCCCCTGCAGCTGGTCTGGGATTGTGTCCAGTGAGCGCGGAACGTTAGGGAGCCAGCCCCCGTTCCTCGCGGAGCAGACAAAAACCCCCTATCTCTCCTGGCTGCGAGAGTCCCTCCGTAGCCCGGCCCCTGCAGCCAATCGGAAAGTGGGACCTGGGAGTCCCAATGGCAGCCAGCCAGCGGGTAACCCAGAGATCTGTCTCCCAGTACAGTTCCCGCTCCCCGCAGAGTGCGAGCTTGGTGGGCGTCTGCTTACTTTGGGACGGGATGGGATCAGTGATGAAATCTATGTCTCTGCTCAAACCTGCTGCATCAGCTGCTGCTGCTTGTAGCCCCGCTCCTGCAGCCGTTCAGGGATTGTGTCCAGCTAGCACATGGAACGTAAGGGAGCCGGCCACCGTTCCTGGCCGAACAGACCAAAACCCCCTATCTCTCCTCTCCTACAGTTGCTCCGCTAACACCAAGCAAGCAGCCGAACCACAGCACTCCTGGCGGGGCAGACAGAACTCTTTCTGGCAGGAAGTCAGTACAGGCAGCTTTCTGCTTCCCTGGCGGGAGGAGGAAAATCCCCCCCCCTTTTTTTTCCTTTTCGCGAAACTCCCAAGACTCAGCTCCTTATAAAAGCTTCACAAACTAGTACTAGAAGTTCAAATATAGATTCCCCTGGTTGCATCTTGGAAAATTGAGGATGCACTGGAATTTTCCCAAGCAGACCCAGAGCCTCAGGAAATGCTGCCTCCCTTCGGGTCGCCATGTTGGATCCCCACCATGAATGATTCTGTAAGTTTAAAGTCTGTTTGGATATATTCTCTATCAAAGTGAGTAGTGAGGTGAAAAATTTGGGTTTTGTAGTGGGAAAACACAACATACTACATTTGTAGAGACTATTTAAGAGTAGGCAGAAACTCATCTCTGTAAATTTTCTGTTTTTGATAAAACACCTATCAGTGATGAGAAGCACAGTCACTTATACATGCATCCTCTTAATTTTTAAAGGTAGTTTATTTTTTTCATCTGTTTTTTGTTTTTCTGACACTTCATTTTGTATGTGGTGCTGGGATTTGAACCTGGGTCCTTGCTCATGACCGGCAAGCGTTATACTGTTGAGCCACCTCTCCATCCTCTACACTCATCTTCTTACTCATTAATTCATTCAAAGAATTTTTATTAAGCATCTACCTCAGCCCAAGAATTTTTATTTTTTATTGGTGCATTAAAGTTGTACATAATGATGGGATTTATTGTCACATATTCATACATGCACACAGTATAATTTGGCCAATACCCACCCCCCAGCACTCCCTCCTCCAATTCCCTGGTCCCTTGTTTCTGAACAGCCCAAGCATTTTTTAAAGCATCAGGATTATAACAGTGAGCAAGGTAAATCCCTACTCGTATGGAGCTTACATCCTATGTGAGAGACAAGCAATTCATAAATAGACAAGTAAAATTTTCAGATACTTAAAGATACCATTAAGAAAATAAGCAGAAAAGGGGATAAAGTGTGTCATGGGTGGAAGAAGGGAGGATTGTTTTCGGGTATTTAGAGAAGTCCTGAGGAGGTAGGCAAAAGCAAAAAGAACTGAATGATGACAGTGAATAAACATGTGAAGATCTGGGTCCAGTATTCTAAGCAGAAGCATCAGCAATTAGGTCCAGAGACAGTAAGTTCCTGAGAGGGAACTGCCAGGGGATCAGAGAACTGAAATGTAATAACTGAGGCCTGGATTGGTGGGAAGAAAGGATAAAGGTGCAGAGTATATCAATGCTTTTGAAATATTTTTGTGCACATCAGTCATGGGGATCTTACAAAAATAAAGATTCTGATTCACTGTGTATGGGATGGGGCCCCAAATAGTGTCTGGTATCTGATAATGCTGTCTGTGCCATACTTTGAAAAGCAGGATGTTATATGGTGCACTTGTGGTCATGGTAAGTAATTTGAATTTTATGCTTAGGATATGAGGAGGATATTGGAAGGTTCCAAATCTTATCCATGGTATGAGAACAGACTATTGATTTCTAGGACAGAAATAGTAAACAAAAGTTTACTGAGTAACTTGGGTGAGAGACAAAGTGACTTACTCTACGATTTAGAGATGGAGATGGCATTGATAAGATTCATGATACATTCTGAAGGCAGTGGTAAAAGAAATTATTAATAATGAGTGGATGAAAGGGAAAGGAATAAAAGACATCTACTAGTTTTTAGTCAGAATAACAAACAGAGTGAATTGAGGTATTGCATCTGAGAGAGAAAATTTGGGGAGTAGGATGGGCATTCCTTATTCATTGGAAAATATCTAAGGGGTGCATAGTGTAAACCTTCTTTCTCATGGTGGTCATGAGATTCTGCCTATCAGATCCCTCCTTAATAAAGAACTTCTTTGTAGCCTGTGGAGAAGGAGTGCATGAACTATCTCTTCTTTTTATGAGGACACTAATTCTATTGGATCAGGGCCCCACCCTATAACTTCATTTAACCGTAATTACCTCTGTGAAAACCTTGTCTCCAAATATAATCATACTGGAGACTGGGGCTTCAAACATATGAATTTGGGGGGATCATAGCATAGGGTGTTTCTCATTCCTCAGTGCCTATACTGGTACCTGTGTGCCATGTTCATAGTGTAGAGAAATAGGTATGTGTTTAGAAATCTATCAGAACTGGCTGTCTGTCGTTGATCAACTGAGTGATCTTGGAGACATTGCTTAACTAAGCTTAGTTCTTTTACCTGTAAAATTGGGGTAAGACTACCTTTTCACAGTTTAGTAAGAATTGTATTAGTCAGTGTATGTGGAGGCTTCTGGCCCTGGATCTGCCAGGTGGTGAATGCTCAAAAATGGGTAATTTTATTGGTATGTGCTGTGCAAGTTAATGCATAATTTTGCAATTGATTTCACAGTTTTCGCTTATAACTTCAGGGTCACAATCACAGCAAAGAGGAAGTACTGTAGAGTTCAGAGCGAGAGAATAACTGATTTTCTCTCCCATGTGATTTCACAGTGTACATTGCATTGAATAGGGGCTGGGGTACCTATGTGTATATGAATATAGCTTAGGCAAACTTTTCAGTTCAAATATCAAGCCTTTAGCTGTTCATTATTTTGTGGTGAAAATTTTTGCTAGCTTAGGTCTCCAGCTAATATTTATGAGTTCTTTTAAGTGAGCATTAGAAAATAAAATAACATAAAGCACTGCTAATAGAAAACAGCAGGGGGGAAAAGAAGAGTTCTTTTAATTTTTATTACCATTCTCTCTCCATTTAAAACCCCAATTGAGATTAATGCTATCTGGGAGAAACACACACAAGAAATCTGAACTGCAATATGAACATTCTATATAATAGCTCTTCAGCCAGGGGCTTTCTGTTCTTTGAGGATTCTGTGGGTACACAGAATTTAGTCACACAGTTGCAGAATTCAAAATAGATAGGTCAGAGCATGTCAACAGCAGCACTATATCAGTTTCAATCTTTTAAAAAATTAGGAAGTTGTATCATTTTGGGTTTGAGGGTATTCCACCCTATACCCTGGGCTTGACTGTATGCATCTGCAAACTCTTAAAGAGCATCCCCTATAGAAGTAGAATTAGGTATTTTCCCCAAGTTCAAGATACCCTATCAGAAAGTTTCAATTGGATTTTTATTTTTGTCTTTTCACTAAATAAGGTTAATGTGGATTGCCTGCCGTAGGACTCTGGGTGCTTTAATCAGAGTCCTAGTGACATATATTGGTGGGGACATGTGTGGGGGAGATGGAGGACAGTTGCTTTCCTGATGGATGGGGCAGCCTCTAGTGAAAACAGCTACTGTTTTTGTTTGTGGAACTTTGCAGTCTATATCAGAGATTGATGAGAAAAGATGACAATAGAGACCCTCAAATTAAGAAGCAGTGTTTAAAGTAGCCACTGACAGGAGAATGCCAGCATGGCAGAACAGGAGAAGAGCCCCAGGATCGTTCAGCAGAGATCCTTCCATTTCAGAAAAAGGGAAGTGAAGTGATTTGACCAAAGTCCAGCATAGCTTCTTGCAGAGATAGTGTTCGGATTAATCATTTTTGGCTCTGATTTTTCCATGAAACAGGATTTTTGCTTCTGAGAGCCTCTCTTTTATAACTTACTTAAATTAAACATCATTTAAAAATAATCTCCCCTAGATATTCCTAGTTTGCTCCCTATTGGGTAATGAAATATTTCTGCTGCTGTGGATAAATATTTGAGCTCCCCCAAATTTATATATTGAAGCCCTAACCCCAATGTGATAATATTTGGATGTTGGGTTTTTGGAGGATGGGTTGGTGGACATTAATGAAGGGATTAGAGTCCTTATAAGAAAAGCAGAAGAGATCACAGTGCATTTTCTCATCCATGAGAAGATACATTATGAAGGCCATTGTCTGCACACTAGGAAGAGAGCCCTCACTGGGAACCAAATTGGCAAGCACCTTGACTTCAGATTTCTTAGCCTCCAGAACTGTGAAAAATAAGTTTCTACTGTTTAAGCCACTAGGTGTATAGTATTTTATCATGGTAGCCTGAGAAGACTCAGGCAGTAGCCATATAATAGACATATTAGGAACAAATGTGCTGCTTTTAAAAGTAAAAAAAAAAAAAAAAATATATATATATATATATATATATATATATATATAGTTAAATTAGACTCGATTTCTCATTTTTTAAAAAATACAGCTTTTGTGTGTATGTGCCACAATTTCTTTATTCATTCATCTGTTGAAGGGCACCTTAGTTGGTTCCATATCTTAGCTATTGTGAATTATGCTGCTGTGAACATTGATGTGGCTACATCACTGTATATGCTGATTTTAGGTCCTTAGATGTATACTGAGGAGTGGGATACCTGGGTCAAATGGTGAATCCATTCCTAGTTTTTTGAGGACTCTCCATCTGCTTTTCAGAATGGTTGAACCAGTTTGCAGTCCCACCAACAATGTATGAGTGTATTCTTTTTTCCTGATCTTTGCCAACAGTTGATTTTTTGATTGCTGCCATTCTGAGTGGAGATGAAATCTCATTGCAGTTTTTATTTGCATTTCTCTAATTGTTAGAGATGTTAAACATTTTTTCATATATTTGTTGACCATTTTCATTTCTTCTTCTGAAAAGTATCTGTTCAGGGTGTTGGGTAGGCTGAGACTGCCCCAGGTGATGAGGATCCTCCTCCTGTTGGTTCTGGGTGGGGGCTGCTCTGGATGGGGATCCTCCTAGTGGTATCCTGAGCGCATGCCTGCCAGGACCAAAAAAGGCCCAGACCTTTATCACTTCATTTAATATAAAACTGTAAAAGAGACATTATTAGTCCCATTTTAAAGATAACAAGATTGAGTTTCAGAAAGGTTGAATAATTTTGTCCAAAGTTGAATAGCTATTAAGGGATGAAGCCAGGATTTGAGTCTGATTGTTTCTGACTTCAAGTACAATAGCCTCCAAAGCTCATTTCTTTCCACATGATCTCCTTACTCATAAGGTTCAGTGCAATCCTTAAGCAGCCAATATGTTCCAGCAGTCTTTTTATGTAGCTTAAAATCTGGGCTTTAATTAACAGGGGAAATGCAAGAAATGTTATATTTTTCCTAACTCACTGGAAATCCATTTGGAATGATGTGTCATATAATATGTTTGATAGTATAATTCATCTCTGTTCTGCCAAAGGAGAGGAAGTTAGGAAGGTTGATAGTAGAAAAGAGCGAAGAGAGGAGAGAGAGAGAGGGAATGGGAGAGAAAGAGCATTTGTGAGGTAGCAGCTGGAAGGAGGGAGAATATTTTCCAGAAAGGGCACCATTGGCTTTTGATGAGACATGGTCAGGAACCAAAGGGCAATAATAATCAACAATGGGCATGCTAAATGCAAAGCTGAAGAGTTCCCTATTGCATTAAAATATAAGACTTACAAGAAATTGATGCTGCATGTAGATTCTTTCAGCCTTGTCTCATGGACCTCTGAGCATCAGGAAAGACTGAAGGAGAGGAGCTGGGCTGGACCAGGGGCTTTCTGATTTACCATAGAAATTCTGAGTGTTTCCTTGTTCTTCCCTCTGTCAGATTACCACATGGTCATCTGCATAGCTGAGAAAATAAATTGCTTCACTCTAATAATTACTTGAAGTGTGCTTTTTTGTGAAATTTTCTTTTCTGAGGCTACATTTGACTGTGTTGTATTCTGGAAATCATCATCAGTGGTAGATTTCAGACTCTGAGATAGAGCAGTTTGAGTTAACCCAGGCACAACTTTGAAATTGTGCCATGCAGGCATCATACCCTGCCGCCTCTGTTCAGGTTCACCTGCTTCGTGGGTGAGATGCAACACTGCAGCAAGGTGTGTTTGTGCCATCACCTCCCTGTAGTGCACCCGCTGTGAGAAGGAACATAAGCTAGACAGAAGCATACGGAAAGCCAGGAGACAAGTGCCTGTCTGTGAGGATCTTTCATTGCTATGGGAAGAGTCACTTGGAGGATAAGGAGAGAGACACAGGCTCTGTATGGGACCTGGGGCACACAGACAGCATACAGACCATCCATCTTTACGAGCTCTAGTTCACAGACAGACCTGACAGTTCATGCTCATTTTCCCAAGACCATGTTTGCAGAAAAGGATGTATTTCACCTTCTATATCAAAAGTGTTCCTAGCAATACGAAAACTTTCTGAGTAACTGCTACAGGAGGGGAGGATGGAGGCTGCCACACGTATAGGGCTCCCTTTCAGTGTCACAGTCCTCTGCACTGTGGCACGTTTCCTTTATTTTCTGCATCACCACAGTGGTGCTGGTGCAGGAGATCCAGTCTAACTCACATTGACAGACTGCAGCATGTGGGTGGAAAGCAGCCTGCTGCTTTGCAGAGGTCACAGGAGCAGAGATTTATCATGCCTCAGAGCTCTGGTCCGTTTCTACCAGCAGGACTGCTCCCTGGTTGCCGGGAGCCAGCCCCAGCAGAACTCTTGGGTCCCCGAAGGATGAGTGGAGTCAGCGCAGAGGAACAACTCAAACCTCTGGGACAGGTTGCAAGCAGACACAGTTCCCTGCTTGAGCAAAATGCTGTCTGTTCTTTATTGTGATACATTTTTATACAGGTAGCAAAACAATACTTTCATTAACTGTTTCGTTACATTTGACTTCTTTTTTAAATTTCTCAGTAATCCCTGTCATTAGCCATCAGTACAACATATTTCCTGGAAACATTAACCACAATGTTTCTTTTTCTTTTTCCGTAAATGTCTTTTTTGAGATGTTACACTCTCTATCTGTGTTACACTTAAAGAGTACATTAAGGTCAGCTTTCTATATTTACTCAGAAGTTTTTGCACAAGCATTTTACTAGGAAATTTTCTTGCTTTTGTTAATACAGTATTGTCCAGCTTTAGTGCCCTTTTCCAAGCAAGCAATTAGCATTTTATTACAGTTCTAAATTAACTAAAATTATGTTGTTGTCGCCTTACTATTAGTAACCTTACAAAAATAGTTATGTGTCCTTACTAAGTTCTAAAAAGTAGAAACTTAAACTAAAAATAAAGGCAAAATGAGAAATAGAAAAACATGTTCCTTAACCACTCATATAGTATGCAGTGTGGACACTTGATTTTTAGATAATATATGTGTATCTGTTTACGTATGCCGTTTCTTTGTTCCTTTGTCCCACATCTCCAAGGTAGCCCCTGACGCCCAAGTCTCTGAAGAAAAGGCAGGTGCTGGATGTTAGTCCATTTGCCTTTAATATTAGTGTTCTCCGTTTTCATTGTATATTCCTTTAAAAAGCAATGGTGGGTCTGTGAGTGGAGGGTCTTAATTATTTATTTGGGTTCCTCTAGGTGGATACCACAAACATCCTCCAATATTATAGGCTATATACGGTGGTTCCTGTACTGTGGGAACAGCAAATCTCCGATTATGTCTTTGATTGTTTAACTGGTAAAAACATTAACAGGACTGGATGTAATCAACATGGGTAATTCCTATAAATGTAATGTTCTTAAGAACTTTTCAAAGTTGGATTTCTGGTTATCTGGGCTTTTTTAGTGTGGTATTAATACATTTTTCAAAGGCATTTCTCATCTTCCCTCAGACTCCGCAGACCTAATGAAGTATTATTACTTTTACAACAGTCTTTATCATCAATAACTAATTTTTCTGAAAATTTGATCTGCAAATGCACAGTTATAAGCATGATCATTATAAGAAAACATCCAATTCCTAGGAGAGAGAACAGTGGCAATTTCCTGGAATGGTGGCTTTGCCAAGCCCTTCCCCATGCCTGCACCTTGTCAATCAGCTTGGTGGAAATGGTCCCCGCCTCCTGATGACATATCTATGAACATAAAACTTTCTTTTGTTCCTCAACTTGCTTTCTGGAATGTTGTAGATACCTCCTCATCTGAGTTTTCGTTCTGCTTACTAACTCTTTCCCTTTTGCGTGAAGTTGAGATTCTCTTTAATTGGCAGTTCTTTATCAGTAGATGTGATATTAGAAATGGACTGGGCGATAGGCTATCCTATCCCTGCTGCATTTTTAGTTTCAGATAATCTTATCTGCATCCAGACCCTGGCATTTGCTGCTTTCTAGAAACATAAATTGGTCTATTTACTGACTTTTAGTTTTTTACCTTAAATAAAATCCTTTTCCTCTGTGATAACCAGCTCCTGGGAAATGGCAGCTAAGGCCACATCTGTCAGCCCTTTGATGTGGCAGCTAAATAAGAAAGGAATGATGCAGCCTTCCCAGGTTACTGATTTTTTTCCCTCTTCAACTTCTAATGGGTCTCGGAGCATTTAATGAACTCACATGGATTTTGAAAAGGACCTCACAAAAATAGAGTAGAAATCAAAGAGGAGTTGGAAATGTCAAATTTAGTTTCTTGTTGATGGATCTCTAGCTTAAGATGACTTCTTGCAGCCTCTTGGGTCAGAAAGAGGAGGACTCTGGCAAAAAACTCTTGACAAACCACCCTAAGAAGCACTCCTGAACAAAGTGGCAGGAAGCGTTGCTTCTGTCATCCTCAGGGTATGTGGCGGCAGAAAGCAGGGATTTGACAAGGGGAGGGTGTTTTTATGCTTGCCGCTCTGATTCATTGATTACTGGCACCCCCCTTTGGCCTGGGTGCACATCCTAGCTCTGCAGGGCTGAGCTAATATTACTGTGGACCTGGGAGTCGGGGTTGGGGTTAGGGGATGGGTAGTGGATTATCAGATTTAACTTTGCATGGAGTTTTTTAGGGACTGACACAGTGAAAGTTCTTTCTCTAATCTGATGGCGGGTGGAGCTCCCCTGCTGCCTGCCCTCCTAAACATCAAGGCCTCAGCACCAGGCACCCAGGGATTGCTTGGTTGCGCTGTTGCCTGTGGGGCTTGAGTGCCTTGCTTTCCCAATGTTTCCCAGCCTTGATTTGCAGTCAGATGCTTTCTGGTTATTAGATCAGTATTTGCTGGACACTCTTTCAGGATCTTTTAAATTTCAAAGGATAGTGAAATTGGGCTGTGTGACCTTTTCCTCCATGCCTCACTTCATGTCTCTGACTGCTGGGTTAAAATTTTTTTTCCATTTTCTTATTCAGTACTTCTGCCTCCCCAACTGTCTCATAATTTGGGCTTCTCTGTTGTCATCTTATACATGGCACTGCTTCTTTTAAGACCCAGCAAAGGCGTCGTAACACATAACCTAGGGCATTCTTAGAAATGTATCGGGAAGGAGGGGGGAGGGGGCAGATAGGGAGGGGAAATTGTGGGAGAATAGGGTGGATCTAGGGGGCAAATCTAATTTAAGAACATATACATACCATGTTAGTCTGGATGCATTTTTGATTGTACAATAACTAAATTTCTTTATATATATTTATTAATGCATTAGTTTTACATAATGATGGGATTAGTTGTCACATATTCCTAGATGTACACAAATCAACAATACAGTTTATTCAATATCATCCCCCCTAATCCTCTACCTTCTTCCTCCCGTCCCCTGATCCCTTGCGTTTATTCTGGGTCCTATATTGTTCCTAAAAAACCCAAATACAGTGACATAATTCTTATACCTATGAAGAACATTATCTATATAGCTATAGTATATACAGTGACATTTATAACTGCTTGGAATGTACCTTGCTTTATCTCAGTTCCAACATTTCTCCTTCTCCTCCCTTCCTATCATCCCTTGTGATTCTTCAAAATATTTGACAGTGGGATTAAACATTTACATTTTTGTACAGGTATGAACTGAATTTCTTAATAAAAAAAGAAATAAACGAGTAATGCACAATTTTCATTTTATAAATAATGCATGTTCAGACTAAGACACATTTTTTTCTAAGACAAATTTTTTGAATTATGTAAAAGTAGAAAAAAGTCTAAAAATCCTTAATTTCACCATCAGAAAATGATTTTCTCCTTCTTGAATCTTTTTAATAGCCAGACTAGATGTTAGTATTTCATTTGTACAAATAGTCATGTTGAATGCTTCAGGAGAGGAGCATTGTAACCAGTGGGGAGAGTGGTTGCAGTGGGAAGAGTGTAGATGATCTAATTTGAAATCCAGCCCAAGCATGTCTTGACTGTGACTTGGGCCATTGATTTGTCCTCTTTGGATCTCAATGAGTAAAGCAGAAGTAATAAAATATGTTTCTTGGGTAAGAGCTGTATAAGGGCAGCCTTTCACAGGGCAAATGTTCAACAAATGTTTGGTACAATGAAAATGTAATTTAAAAATTAGGGAAATGCCTTGGGTGGTGAATAAAGTGTACACAATACGGATACTTAGGGATGGGGGTGAGGGAGAGATGTGAGGAAGGAGCCACAGGGCAAGGAATGTATAGAGCACATCTGGACTACACCCAAGATAGTCATTTTGCTGCTGCAAAGACATGAAGAGTGGAGGCCAAATGCTGCTTCATCTGAGAAATCTTCCCTGATCATCCTTCCGGTAAGGAGCAGGGAATCCTGTGTCCTCTGATCCTGCAGTACATGTGGCTTTATTAATGCATTTATCACATTCTAAAGTAATATAAGAACTGACACGTGGAGCCCTTACAGGCATTTCTCTAGGGCAGGGACAACTTTGCATTCTTCTTGTATCCTCGGAGAGTCTAGCCCAGGGATGCCAATGCAGGTGGGTATATGTGTGAGTATTGCACACTGTCTTTACTACAGACATGTTCTGCTGACTCAGAATGCTTGCAGGCAGCGGGAACCTGTGTGTGGTTTCTTTTGGCAGGGTGTGTGTGTGTGTGTGTGTGTGTGTGTGTGTAAACTGTGTGGTACAGTAGAAGAAAAGAGGACAGACTTCAGAATGGAGGGATGCTGTGTTCTGATGAGTTGGTTTTTCTGTATATTTAAAGTGTACACAAATGTCCCTTTAGGCTTCAGGCCTCATTTACTATTTCTGAAAATCTATGGTGATTCAATACTTCTTAAACTTTTCCATTGGAAAGTACACAGAGTCAAAGAAGAGTGACTGGTAGCCTGGTTGGGGCTGGGAATAGTAGGGATTGGAGTCAGGACCTGAAATTGCCTATAGCAAGTCCACAGTTTTTTAGTTATTAATGGACTCCTTAAAATTTGCATTAAACACTAATTTATTCAACTATGTTTTCATAACAAATTGTTTTGACTACCTTCCATTCTTTCATGTAATTTCCCCTCCAAATCTCTGAGTAAAATTGAGATTTAGGAAGCTATGCCATGTGTATGCCTTGCCTAGGTATTCCCTGTGGCCTCTCCATCCCCACCCCACTGTGTAGCTCTGGGGAGAGGGGCCCAGGCTATCATGTACATGGCATACCTTCCTGCCCTGGAAATGCAAGAATTTGATTATTTGAAAAGTTTTCCCTTATGGAGATTATCATAATGAGAAACAACCACAGAAAAGAAACTAATAGACCCATGTGAATGTCAGAAAATCCATTTCTTTGCTTAGTATTCTTATTGTGTGGTTATGGATCATGTCAATATTTATTCCATTGTCTTTGAAAGATGTTGTTTTATATGGGACTTGTAATTTTTTTATATCAATCTGTTGACCAGAATTTTTTTTATAGTTCCCTTTTTTTTCCGCTTTTAGGACATCAAAAAGAAAAATAGAGCCAACTATAAGTTTTAGCTGGTCCATTGCAGGGAGTTTGTGTCATGGGAACAGAGCTTTTCTTTGGAATATCTTGTCTGACCACCCCAGCCCACACCTTCGCTCTAATGAGGGCTACACCCAAGATGGTCATTTTGCTGCTGCAAAGACCTGGAGAGTGGAGGCCAAATGCTGCTTTATCTGAGAAATCTTCCCAGACCATCCTTCAAGTAAAGAGCAGGGAATCCCTTGTCCTTCTCTGTTTTTTCAGTACTGTGACTTTATTAATGCATTTATCACATTCTAAAGTAATATAAGAATTGATACATGAAGACCTTACATGCATTTCTCCAGGGCAGGGACGATGTTGCACTCATCTGTATCCATTACTCTTCTCCTGCATGTGTGTTTGGGAGAAGGATCAGCTGTCTAGCTTTGCTTTTCTGAGAATGTGGCATTTTCTGTGATAGTGGATGCTGTGCCCATCAGTTTTTCCAAAAGGCTAAATTTTACTTATCTTGTCTACATTCCCAGTTTCTTGAGAGTTGGTAGATCTCTTGGCTTCCAGGACCTTAAAGCTGTAGTGACCAGGGTGAGGACAGAGGTATGCGCAGGATGTGTTATGGCCATGTTTTCTGTAGATTCATATGAATGTATTAGAATGCCCAGAAAAAGACCTGGAAGGTTACATATGAACTTGATAGCTGAGATTACCTCCATAAAGGCAGGAAAAGAACCAGAATTGGGTTTATTAAATTATCAAAGGGGATGGATGTTACCCAATATTTAAGTTTCAGAAGAAGAATGGTTTTAATGTTTATATAACTAAAGGTATAATTGAAATTAATTTAGGATTCCAGATCTGAGAAGGAGTAGAAGGACATGGTTGCTGTGGCTAGGCTCCAAGCCAAGGATTAGGGATGGGAGTGGGTAAAGCCAAGGGTGGGGAGTTGTGACAGATGGATAACTGGGGATAGAACAGATCAGGAGAGCTTTGAAAGTCAGCCAGAAGGAACACTTTTTGTCAGTGGAATTTCTTGGACAGATGAATCCTTCCTTATTGAATTTTTGTGGATTAAACAGATATATAATTTAATAAATGCATATTGGCTTGATTTGGAAGAAGAAATTATTAGGTGATTATGCCCAGATTGCCAACACAGTGTGCCTCTCAAGCACAACATCTTGGGTTTAAGAGTTTTTTTGTGTGTTTTTTTCACCTTCAATTCTTCAGTGACTAGTGATTCCTAACTTCTTTGGAGACATTTTGGCTCGGAGAAGCCTAAAATGGTCACAGTTTAGTGTTCCCCAAACTGAGTTCCATGGAACACTTTTTTGAGAGAGACAGGGCTGTGTGGTCAAATATGTTTGGAAAGGACAGCATCTCACAATCTCCTTGTGAAGGGCCCACAGTGCAATTTGGAATATTAAAGCCTCTGAGAAGTCCTTTGAGAAAGAATTCAGAGGTTAGGTGGGCTCCATAGGAGGTCTGATTAGAGGTTCAATGATGACATTGAGAATCCATTCCAGATATTCACACATCAATTTCAAGTTGAAGATGGTTTTCCTTGTGGTCACAAGGTGGCTGCCCCTGACAACTCATGCTTTCTTCCTTCTTCATATCCAGAAGGGAGGGAAGAGATTGAGAGAATTTCTTTTCCACTTATGAGCTGCAAGCCTTTCCTTTTAGTCTGAGTGGGCCAGCTTAAGTCACAACGGCTGCTTGGAGAATGCTATGTACTGATTTACTCAGGACTCATCAGATCCAACCCTGGAAGCTGGGGATGGGGATAGCTGCCCTGATGCACATGGGAGGAGGAGTGGATACTTGGGGAAAGAAGTCTGGATTCTGATAGAAAGAACAAAGGACGAGACTAGCAAGCATGCAATGATGGAAGAAGCAGAAGCAGACAGTCCACAGCATAGACCTAACAGATGGCCTTGGTGTGAGGCAGCAAGTGGCTGTGGGCAGTGGGGAGGAGATGTGGTGCTGGAAGGGTGCTGTGATGGGCCAGAGGAGAAAGGGTGCCTGATGAAGCCACTGGCAGCAGTTTTCATTTGTGGCTTAGGATTTTATTTATATTTTGAGAACTTGGGGATTTATTCAAAATTCTGTCACGTATGGAGTGGTTTGGAATTTTGGAAAATTTGAGAAAGAATTAGAATGCTGCTGAACTTTAAAGAGAACTAAATAAAGAACAAAGCAGCAGGAAGTGCTGTATGCAGAATAAGGATGGTGTTCTTTTCTCTTTGAGAGTGCCAGGCATAAAAAGCGCCAAATGGCAATTTACTTTCTTTATGTACAGTTTCCCCTGAAATGTTTGTCTATCAAGGCTGTCAGAAATGAGCACAATTGGAAAACCAGTGACTAACTTAATTTGAGAACTAAAAGTATTTTTCTTATCTTCCTGCCTGTGACTCAATATAGCTGATTTCTCTAGGAGGGACTAAACATTAGGACAGGCCCTTGTGGTACCTGAGATGCCTAATTCAAGTAAGGAACCGAATAAGACACTTAAAAGTGTTCTTCCCCCCCTGAAAACTGACATTTCAGCTTAGTCGTTTCTAATGTAATATAGAAATTTGAGGTTTTGTTGTAGCCAAGTACCCAAATAACAACAAGCAACTATATGTGCAGTTATTCATATTCTGTAGATAGCAGGCTGTATTTGATTATAATGAATATATAAACAAATATGTAGGATGTATAGAGAATGGTTGGTGAATTTTTCTGGAAGGATATTCTACATGGGTGTAGTTCTACCTCACTTGTGCCATAAGGCTATACTCCATGTACGCAAAAGGCTGAGGGGAATGCAGAAGCAACCAGAGATCACTTTGGTTTCAGGCAGTGTTTCTGCTCTTTACAAATGTAAAATTCAGTTCTAATAATGTGAGCCTTATGCTTCTCTGGCACCTCTCAAACTATAGATATTAACAACTGACAGAGAATAAGGTAAAATGAAAGCAGTCATTAATAGAACCAAAGGTCTTGGACTTTTGGAGGAGTGGTGAGGGTTGAAACAAATCTATGCAACAGAATTAAAAAATGAGGAAAAAAGTAGTAAGTTATAGTTTACAAAGAATGTATTCTTATTTGTGGTGAAGATTGGTTGAGAATGGAAAGATGCTATGGTCTGTTTATGTTGCTCTAGAGTTAAGATATTGAAAATTAATCCCCAGTGCAATTGTACTCAGAGGTGGGGTCTTTAGTAGGTCATTAGGATTGGTGTCCCTATAAAAGAGGCCCAAGAACCCCTTCCACCATGTGAGGAGGGAAAGAAGGCATCATGTGTGAGGAGTGGGGCCTTACTGGACACTAAATCTCATGGTGCCTTAGTCTTGGACTTCATAGTCTACAGAACTGTGAATAATAAAATTCTGTTGCTTATAAATTATGCAGTCTAAGGAATTTTGTTACAGCAACTATAATGGACTAAAGCAATGTATACTATAGCTACTGTTTCAGATACACACATTTTTTCTTCTCAAAAACTCTGCTATATCTCTACAATGTCTTTGTACTTCAGATCTTATGTGTTCTTCAAAATGAGAATCTCTGGTGGAGTCTGTGAGGTGTTGTTACTAACATAATATATTTGGTGTATTGGGGCAGAAAAAAATGTTGACAAAGCTATAAAAATGTGAAATTGTATTAAGGTCAGAAAGGAACACAGAAATGCCAGTGTCTGTTCTCTGCTTTGAGACAGGAGAGGAAGTTTCACAGTGGGACTAGATGGAACCCCTAATATTTTTTGAAACCTTGAGGTCAGGTGGAGATAGGCAATAGCTATTTACAAATTACTAGCACTTTTCCTGTTTTTCCACAGATGTACATCTGACTTGACTTTTGAGGGCAGATTGCTCCTTTAATGACAAAAGCAACACTTCAATAGACCTTCTGTTTCTGTAAAGATAAAGGCAAGGAGCTATTACGGAGTAAGCAGAAAAGTTTAATGCAACCAGAAGCCAAACTGCTTCTGTTTAAATTCTGTAGTAAACTGTGAAAATTGTCCTCAGTTGTGTGCAATAGCAGAATATTTTGGTTGGTAGGGGATGCTGTGGCTTGAATGTTTCCCCAGAGGGCATGTGTTGAAAATTTAATTCTTAGTACAAGGGTGTTGAGAGTGGGACCTTGTGATTAGATTCTGAAGTATCTGCCCTTATACATAAATTAATGTTATCATGACAGTGATGTTATTATAAAAGCAAATTCAGTTCTTTCTTACTCCTGGTCTCACCCTCTCTTGCCCTTTCACCTTCTGCCCTGGGATGACACAGTACAGAAGCCCGCACTAGGTGTCAGTGCCCTGCCCCTAGAATTCCCAGCCTCTGGAACCATAAGGCAAACAAATCTCTTATTTGTCTTCTTTGTTTAGTGTCACCCCTGGAGACAAGATCTTTTATGTGCTGCCACCACCACTAGCCCTAGGGAGAAGGGAATTTTTCCTCACCGAAGTCTTAGGCTTGTCTGCCTGAATCCTGATTTTCCTGCCCAGGTCAGCCTCTTCCCAGGATTCAGTGGTAACCCTTTCCTTGAGGGTTACAGCACTATAGTTGGATTCAAAGACCCTGATGAGAAACATCACAAAAAGAGTGACACCTTAAATAGGCAGACTTTCCTAGTGGATAAAATGAGTTACTCAGTTGCCTAGCAATAGACTTTCATCCCTGTTTTTTAGTTGTGAAGTTAATAGTTAATCTAATTAAACAAGGTCTTGAGAACAGGGGATTTCTCTATCTTCCTTGACCCAGGATAGTGGGTGGCAACAACCTAGCACTCTTCACCTTCTCCTAGGGTGGTCTCTCTCTAAGTTGATTGGGAGAGAGTTGGCCAGGCCATTTGCCTCCTACTAACTTTGTATGTAATAAAAATGGTATATTGTGCTGTATCTCTGCTTCTACTATTTTCTTGTGTTTCTTAATCAGTTTAAGACCCAGCCAGAAAAAAAGGGAATCTCTGTACCTCACAAATTATGCTGATCACTGCTCTGTGAACTGGGGCAAACTGTGTGTATTTCCATTTCTTATCTGTAAACTGGAGTGATAGTGTCATGGCCACTATAAAGGATTGACTTAAAGATGTTAATTTCCAGTCCTATTTATCTGGTAATATGATAATCATTGTTTGGCAACATTTTCTAAATCTTATCCATGAACCTTGCAGCTGTGACACATTGATTCATTTTTGCTGGCACCATATGCTCCTATTTGCTATAAGCAGCACAATTGCTTTCAGTCACTAACGTTGAACACCCATGCTAATTTGTGGGGAAAGCTTCCAGGGCTGAGGACTGAAGTCTGGCGTGTTTGTCAATTTTCTTCCGTGGAAGTGGCCACACCCTCAGCAGCACTCTTCCTGCCATTCTGGGGACTGGTCACAATAGGGACAGGCATTTAGCTCTAGCTTTTCATGACCACTAGTAAGGATAAATCTATATCTGTAAAAAGAACTTGCTTGAATCTCAGAATGAGATTGCTTGTTGGATTGTTGCATATATATATATTTGGTGCGCTGTTTTCACTACTGGTTGATCTAGGTTAAAATCCTAGCTCTAATCCTCAGTAACAGTGTGATGTTTGGACCGATGACTTAATCTCCCTGAGATGGCATTCTTCATCAGTAGTATGCGGCAAATACCTACCTTGCAGGGCTTCATGGAGATTTAACTTAATTAGTTTAAGTGAAGCATTTAGTACTGTACATGGCTGATAGTAAGTGCTCAATAATTAATAGTAATTATTTTACTGGAGTGCCAATACTTTTCTCATAGAGCAATTATTAAGACTGATTTTTATCTTAAACTTTCTCCACATGCATTTCTAGCGCTCTAGAAACTTGCTCCTCCATTTATGGTCCCTGGGAGAGCAGATGTTAATGATCAGCCGAACATATTATTGTTCATAAAGCACTCTGCATACTAGGGCATTCAGGTGTAGGACACTTAGGTTCATTCTGGGTAGGGTTAGGTTAGCTGTTAATGCAACTAATTAGACACTATTCCTGTTGAAGCAATATCAGAAAAGTCAGGCTTCATGGAAATTGCTGTGTTAAAAGTTCATTCCCTAGAGTGAATGCTCCCTAATGAAAATAAAGTTAAAATGATCTAGTTCATTGTGGAGATGAAGAAACTTTGGCAGAGACTATTATTTCAATAAGTAGGATGAGTTGGCAATTTGCTTGTGTGTACTTTGTGTGTGTATACATGCGAGTGTGCATATGAGCAGTCAGGTTCTAGATGACAGTTGCTCCTCCATATGTGAGACACTTGGCTGGGGAGCAGGAATAGTAGTACAAAAGTATTCTGGGCTTTGATCTTAAGTTATTGAGCAGAGACATAATTACAGTGCAATTAAGGAGTTAAAACAATATACTGTCATTAGTTATAAGGGAAATGCAAATCAAAACTTCAATGAAATACCACCTCACTCCTGTTAGAGTGGCAAAAATGACAAATACAAACAATGACAGATGCTGGAGGGGCTGTGGGAAAAGAGGAACACTACTACACTGCTGGTGGGACTGCAAACTGGTTCAGCCACTATGGAAAGCTGTATGGAGAATCCTCAAAAAATTAAGGATGGAACCACCTTATGACCCAGCTATCCCACTCCTGGGAATTTTCCCAAAAGACTTAGAATCAGCATATTAT